>CM044546.2:7719016-7940207 GCA_024416835.2 Perccottus glenii | reverse complement strand
ACACTATTGCAGCCAGTTTCACACTGCTGTGATAAATAAAAACACATTTGTAAAAAAACAACAAATATTTTAGGCCAGACATTCTTACTGTATGTCAGAGATAATTTAGGTGACAAAAATAGTGAGCAACTCACAACATTATTCCTGATTTGTTTTGAGATATAAGGAGAATGTAGACAAATACTGTAGGCCTACTATAACCTTACCCAGCACTGCACAACACTTGATGCTGCAGACTGAATATTTCAAGTATTTATTTCAATACTTACAGTCTTTCTTACCATAATCAGTAACAGTAATCAACCAACAATATCAATTACTGTAAACAAATAAAATCTATAGACAAATAAAAATTACAGCATGAATTACAGTACATACACTTTGACTCTGAAGAAAAGTAAAGTAAACAAATGAAAGAAAACTACTGTAGCACCTGAGTGCTGCGTTTTCAAATTAGCACATGTGTGCTTCCACACCTGGTAGATGTGTTTATCCAATTCGTTCATTAGTGTGGTCATTGGCAATCCGGCTTTGTAATTACAAGGAAGTAAGCTCACAATCCTTATCTGTGTCTAAGGTGTGAAAATGTATGTAGAGTTTTACAAATCACTGTGTGTAATGTTTTGCAAAAAGGGTGAAGCAGACATTGTGTGTAATGTTGTGCAAATCTGTGGAGGAGTTTTGCTCATTGGAGTAAAATTTTGCTAATTGTGTGGTATTTTTAAATTTAGTGTGTAAACAATCGAAAAAAACTGTAAATTCTATTAAGTTATAAGAGAGTTTGTATTATGTTTGGTTTCATTCATTTTGATGGGAACAAGTTTGAGTCTCACATTCTTTTCTCTGTGTGAATAATGTAAATTCTGATTCTGACTTGAATAAATCACTGTTGCTGTCTCCTTTTATGTATAAACATACATTTTCTAACTTCTCATTGTGGTTCTCTCAGCCACTGAAGACGAAGCATGGACCAGTTTTGTTCCAACCATCCGTCTGTAAATCCCACATCATAGTTTGCCTTTAGATCCAGAGGAATCCTTTCTATGTGGGTATATTTCTACAGGGTTAGGCCCAGGACAATGCTCCAGGATGTACACCAGCTGTGGCCCCTCCTTCACGGATCCTCTCTTTCTCGGCCTCCACTTAATACTTCCTCACACAAACCTGTTTGGATTTAGGCTCTCTGTTTGTTTTCCACCAACGTGTGTGAAAGTAGGACACAACACGAAGAGACAGTGGCGTGCTTACTATTAGCCATCAGTAGGGCCCCCAACATGCAAGGGCCCCAACAAGCACCGGGTCAAAACTGACGGGAAAATCCTCTGTGAGCCATGCTGACAGAGAGGAGTGTCTCCAGACTCAGATAAAGCCCAAGTCTAAATCCTGCGTTCTCTGTCAGCGCTGCTCTGTCCCGGACCTTAAACACATCAGCACATTTAAGTCATGTCTTGAATGCATCTCGTTTACGTCCAACAGCATATACACAAGTTTCACTGTTACTCACTGTTACTGTTTACAGCAACTCTACCCTTCCTGTAATCCTTTCTAAATAAATGCTGTTCCATTTGACTGCAGTTAAAACCACTTTATTTTGGCAGAAGCAGCAAATGACAGTGTTAGACCTGCACAACTTAATCTGAATTCACAAAAGACAGCTTCCCCTCAACAGCAGCTGATACAGGGGGTTAAACAGGACATTAAATGAAGTCAGTGACCAGCCTGTAGGCCTACTTTAGAGTTGGACATAAAAGGCATAAAACGAATTGAGTTGACCTTTGTCATATGTGCTTTAGTGTTGGGCACTGCTCTTGGAGCTGCACAACAAACAACAAAGGTCCTGATCAAAATGCTGTCTATTCATTTATTTTAAATGTATATCATTAAACAGTGTACTGTAATTTTAAAAGTATTAGATTTAATTACAAACAGAAAACAATAATCTAAAACAAGAGGGTTATTTATTTATTATTATCATTATATAAATTTTATATAGCGCTTTTCCGACGACGCAAAGACGCTTTACATATCAATTATTCATTCACTCCACAGCCACACACTGGTGGTGGTAAGCTACATCTGTAACCACAGCTGCCCCGGGGCAGACTGACAGAGACGTGGCAGCCATTCCGCGCCTACAGACTCTCCGACCATCACCACATACATTTACATTTTTACACATTCATACGAGGCAAGGTGGGTTAAGTGTCTTGCCCAAGGACACAACGACAGTATGAACTGTGGGGAGAGCAGGAATCGAACCTCCTGCCTTCTGGTTGAAGGACGATAGCTCTACCACTGAGCCACTGCCACCCCAGTTGTCATATTAAAAGAGTCATGATGCTGGTCATGAACTATAACCAATCCAAACTTCATCATCATAAACAGGAGTTATTAAAGCTTCAGATGCAGTTATTAAAGAACAGGGGCAGTTCCATGGTTTTGTAGTTAGTTACATATAGCAGCTGAAATCTTTCCTGGAAGAGGGCCCCCAGCCCCCTACTTCACAAACCCTCAAACCTACTGTCTGACAGTGTCTGCAAACCTTTATTAGATATCTTTCATCCAGCGACTGGATAGCTCAGCTGGTAAGGACAAGACCTTTCACACGGGGGATTCCAGTGTGGGTCCTTAGGCAAGACCCTTCGCTCTACTGCCTACCTCATAAAATGATTTATAAACTTTCAAAACTTTTGCTACACTAACAATCTGCAATTTAAATTAAAAAACTTCAAAAATGTAGTAAACAAACCAACAACAGTGACAAACACAGAAACCCGAGCAGTGAGCAGGTGGAAGGTAAAAACATTTATCTGTTCATTTTAACTATTCAAATAATATAGAGCCTATAGAGACTCTGAGTAACTTCTTTTTCTATAAACATAAAAGGTTACAGTTTTGTTGAGATTTACAGTAAATGTTTGAACTGCTGCTGAGTAAAGAGAATACTGTAGGGATTGTGTTTCAAACCAAATGTTGTACTTTTGTTCACACAGCAGTACTTTTAAAACAAAGGTGTGCATTACACTACTGTTAAAATCATTTTTAATACAAAAATTTAATTGATGCCATAAAGAAAAGGTTAAAGCTAAAGCATCTGGACTTAGTTTTCAAGTTAAAAACGTTTTGTCTCTAATTCCAAGAGACTTTAAACTGTAATTAGGGCTAATTAAAAATGATGGAAAAGCAGCAGCAACAGTGTGCATTAGCCTCACAAGGAAAATAAGGCATTTTAAGTAAATACTTTCCTATAGTCCCCCTTCCTCCCTGCAGTCGAGGTTTTGTGTAAATAATTAAAATACTTGAATATATGTCTATGAGCAAGTGGAGCTGTGGCCTATTAAATAATACTACTAATACTAATGTAAACGATTCCAGAAATTGTGTAAAGCACATGTGCCTAAATATATAGTGAGATGTCTATCATACTGGTGTGTCCACCAGACTCTGCTGGTCAAATGGGACAACTGTATATCTGCACCCTTTCAGACCTGTACTGGGGTAAGACAAGGGAGTCTACTGTCTCCAATTTTGTTCAATGTTAACATGTATGATCTCTCTAAAGAGCTAAACATGTATGGTATATGGTATGGAACTGGATGTATGGTTGGAGAAAAAGTGGTGAATCATTTAATGTACGCAGATGACCTTGTGGTTTTTAGCCCCAGTTCAGCAGGTCTTGGAGATCAACACAATGTCAGGTACAATGCTACAAAAAGGTGTTGTTATGATATGTCGTACCCAAGAGGAACGATCGCTTTTCCACCTACTGTAGTAGGCACTCCAAGCGCTTGACATAGAATAAGCTATTTAGCAGTGTTACAGAACACTCACTGGAGGCAATGTAGATTAAGTGTCTTGCCCAAGGACACAACGACAGTATGTGGGGGAGAGCAGGATGTTATGATGTCATCATCTTTCTGATGCAAATGTATTGACACGGATGTAGTAAAACTGACTTTGTTTAGAGCCTACTGTACTTCCCTGTACACTGCACATCTGTGGTGTAATTACAAAAAAGGAAGTCTTCAGAAACTGACAGTGGCTTACAACGACGCCCTAAGACTATTATTAAAAAGACCTAGGTGGACAAGTGCCAGTGAACTGTTTGTGTCATCTCGAGTCAGCATATTGTCAGCTGTTTTAAGAAATTTGATTTGGCTGAATAATTCTGAAAATAACATTGTTTTATTTTTAACTAATACTGCATATAGTGACGTGTTACACATCAGTGCTATGGAAACACTGGTACGCCTGCCTTTTAAAGGGCTTTAGAAGTCAAAATAATAATAATGGATTGCATTTATAAAGGACTTCTCAAGGCTCTCAAAGCTCTTTACAGAGTCCATTATTCATTCACTCCACAGTCACACACTGGAGGTGGAGACGTGGCAGTCATTTTGCGCCTACAGACTCTCCAACCTCCAAACACTCACATATTCATCCACCAGAGCCACAACCACTGGAGGCAAGGACGGTGTAGTGTCTTCACCAAGGACACAGCAACAGTATGAACCTGGAAAAGCGGGATTTCACCTGCTCAACCACCTGAGCCACTGCTCCCACCTCCAACTGTCTTCCCTTCTCTGTCACCTCAAGCTGTCACCAGTGCCAGCAACACCTTCTACACCAGACCAACAAATATACCTCAAAAGTGCTTTCTATTTAACCAAAATTAAAATAGAATAAATCATGAGGTGTGGTTGTCAGTAATATCTGAATAATGAGGTGTGGTTGTAAGTAATATCTGTTGTGCAGGTGTGTGTAGGGTTGAGTTGTGTTGTATGATGCAAACCAATACCAAAACGCAAACAAAAGGGAAGAGACGCTGGCACTGGCCCCATACACAGAATTAGGTAAGAGAGGCGTGACCCGTTAAACCTAAAACAGGAACGGTCGGGCAATAATTATATATCTACTTACATTCTTGTAGCTGAACATGTCACTAAACATGTCAACTGGAACAAAAGAACCAGCTTTACTAAAGACAATTTCAGTGACATTTTTGAAAGACAGATGTAGAAAAGATGTCATTTGGCAGGATTCGAAAACACTCACACTTTTTTACAGTGAGTTTTTATAATATATAATAATATATATAATATATAAATATATTTTTGTTTTAAACATGAACATTAAGGCTTTTCTGGCCGGCATCAATAAAACCGTCTCTGTGTTCTCAAAGCTTCAGGTACAAGTCCAGACCTATTTTTGCTTTTTTATAGTTGTTTATTCAGTCAAGCAAGAAAGTAAAAAAATAAATAAAATAATACAATCATGTTAAACAAATGCTCACACTGACCGAAAGGGTGTAGGCCGAAGTCTGAGACTTATTGTTGCCTATTCTTTAAACAGACGTGATAAAACTAAACAAACAAACAGGATTAACACAGATACTACTTCTGTCATTCCAATATCAATGAATTATCATTATCTGCTCCCAGAGTTTTTTCATTACATGACTGTAGACCTTTACGAATATTTTCTACATTTTCTTTATTCTATAGAATTATATATATATATATATATATATATATATATATATATATATATATATATATATATATATATATATATATATATATATATATATATATATATAATATATAGAATATTATTGATTGAATGATTCAAATTTTGGATTGAAGATGTTTTTTACCTGCAGTTCTTATCATCATTACTCATGTACTTCTGTTTATTTTGCAATTATATTTAATTGGCGTCACAGCAATGATAAAGCCAGTGCACGCCACCTTCAACAGGATCTGTATCCTTCTGATGTAAGGGACTGGTTTGCTTTGAGGACTAAAATTCCTAAAATTTTGGAGACCATTTGTTTTTGTTTTAAACATTTCAGCATTTCTTAAAACTAAAAGTATATTTGTCACATGTTTTGCTGTCAGTAAGTTTCTCAGAGAATAAAAAAGAAGTACACTGTACACAGACTTCAGAGCCGTCGTCGTTTGAGCCTCAACACATTTTTATTGTTGGAGACACAAAATATGTTTTTGTTAACACATTTGTGTATAAAGCTACATAAAAAGCAGTGTAACTGTAACTGAGCTCACAAATACACATCAAAGATAATATCATGGCAGTGTGACTCCGCTAATGTCCTTCTAAAGCAGGGGTCGGCAACCTTTTAGAGCCAAAGAGCCACTTAATGCCAAAAGTATCTAATGTTTGTCTTTTGGAAGTTGCAGCCAATAGACTTATTTCAGACCTCCACATTCTGAGCGTTAATGATCATTATTTAATTCTGACTGATGTGTAGTCACCAGCGTAATAAAGAACGAGTGAAGAAAAATGAAAAGGCAACTGTGAGAGCAATAAATAAAACATGTTGCCATGACAATAAAGGAAGAAATGAAACGTCTTCACCTTGAAATGTACAGATTCTTCCTGTTTAAACCTTTTCTTTAAGATGACGTATTAAACATCAACACTGAACTCTTGTATTGTTAATAGACTGTAATAAACTGACAGGGTGAAAATATTCTTTGGCCACATTTCTGTCCCACACAGTGACATTATTTCAGTAGGTTTCCGCCCAAACCCCGCCTGGTTTTGTGATTTGACAGTAAATAGCTCCTCCCCTTTGTTTGCAGAATCCTGTTTTACTGCCACTGTCTCGGTTTTATTTGGCGTTGCAACAGCAGCAGGTAAGACTCTAATCAGAGGAGCTCACTCTTACATGTGTTGGATTTAAAAATGAGAAAAGATGTCAACAGTCCAATCCTTAAGTTTAAGCTATATTCAACTATAGTGAGTGTTTTTTGTTGGAAATCTTCTGAAGACCATTAAATTAAACATAAACTTTACGTTTTTGGCTTGTTTAAATTTAGTTTGTAAAGAAATGATTTGAATAAAACTTATAAATAATTTAAAACTTAAAAAAAAAAATTAAAACTTTAAAATAATTAGGGTAAAATAATTTCCATCAAATGTCATTAAACGTGTTCTTTTCAAACAGAATACAAGCCCTGTCTCTGAAGTATTTAATGAACATACAGCTGTGACCAAAGTTTGAAATGAATTCAAGTTTAAATCCTTTTCTATTATTAAATATGCCTTAAATCGCTGATCTCATGTTTGTGTGATTGTTGTGTCATTGTTTTTCACTGATCGTGTTTATGTCCTGGAGCTTTTCTCGGTTCACTCAAATAATAAATATAAATAATAAATAATAAATAATTCGCTTCTCTAGAGATAAAGCTCAGCTCTTTAACCAGTTGATCTCAGAATTGATAAAGTCTCTTGGAATTAGAGACAAAACTTCTTCAACTTGAAAACTTTTACTTTAGCCTTTTCTTTAGGAGTTGCTTCAGAATTAAAAAAATAAAATTTTTATTGCTCAAAACGTGTATTTCTTTTCAGCCTGCTGCCACTACAAAACAAAAAAGAGCACAACTTTAAACCTGCAAGTCAGAGGCTAAAGAATACACACATTGAAAAACATAATCATACAATTCTCCATGTTTACAGTGATGCATTGTGGAAAGTGTATACCTGTATAATGCAGCTCAGTGAAATACACTGTCTGGGTGTTAGTGTGCTGTGTAGGATTTAAAAAAATTGGTTTGAGCCTAAGTGTGTTGGTAAATCAAAAACACAATGAAATCCACAAAAAAACAAAATAAAGTATATATCTATTTTTCTATCTCTTACTGTGACATAAAAAACTCAGATTTTCCATTTTATTAGGAATGCATCCTGGTCTCATGCCTTTAGTGTTTGTTACCTGTTCCTCCAGTTTTTTTTTTTTTTTATGGTTGCACAAACATTACTTATGTATTTAAAAACGCATTTTCAACTCATTTACAGTTTGTGTTGGAAAAGGTGTTTTTTTAAAGTATTACCAAACTAAATTAAAAGCACGTTTAGAGTTCATTATGACGGCGGATTCTAGATGTTTTTGATGTTCATATTTGTGTGGAACATAAGGAACTTTAATGTATGGCAGGCATTTTGGGGCTTTAAGAGGAAGAGTGTGAGGTCTTTGTACTTTTGTATGAATAGTGCTTTGTATGAGGGTCATATGTTTGAACTGAATATTCAAATGCTACACACCAAAAGGAAAGTCTTCATGTTTAATCTTTAAAAGACCAAAAATGGCTTTTGGAAGAAGAATGTAATTTTTAATGTTTTTTTTAATAGCACAAAAATTATTATTAATCAAATCCTGTTTTTGTCCTCATAGTTGACAAATCCTAGACGCTTGAAAATAGCACTGAAACCTTGGCAGTGCGTTTAACAAATAAAAAAATATTACACTTTTTCAAAAGAAACCAGCATTTAGAAGGTCACATGTTTGAACTGAAGTTACATTTGCTTTACATTAAGAGGACTTAAATGAACAAAACAAAAGAAAAAAATGAATTATTTCTGTGTAAAATGTTCAAATAGGACTTAAAGAGGAAGAACAGGATTCCTTTTTGAGGCAGGCCTGACAATTATTTTTGATCTATTATAGTTTTATCTGCGTTTGAAAACAGTTGCACTTTGTGATTTCTATTTGTGAAAGGTGCTATAGAAATAAAGTTGACTGGTATTGTATACACAGGGTCCTGGGCAGGGGAGGGCCCTCAAGGAGCCTGTATTACATTTTCAAATAATGTGTATAATAAATGTTGTTTTATGATAGACTATGATAGAAGTTACTGTGAGAAAGACAAAGAAAACAGTAATGATGAATGAAAAGTTAGCTGAGGACACTAGCACGCCAAATAAAAATGTTCAAAGTGGTTTAGTCCACCTGCTTCAGGAGCTGCAGTCACAAACAGAGGTCTAGTCTCAAGAAAGTCAAATGTGGTCATCAAAAGAAAAAAGAAAGAAAAGAGAGGAAGAAAAAGTTGTAGTGAGGGAAAGCAGCTGCTGACAAATGTCTTTGAGGTGAGCTCTAAATCTGAGCTAGCGTAGTTGAAATGATTAGCTAATACCAATAACAAAAGGCTCACTCTAATCTAGTCAAAGTCTTTACGTTGTTTTCGTTATAAAAGCAGCTTTAGAGGAGACCAGTGATTGGTTTCAAAAACAGAATATTTCCTTCTTTACACAAATCTGCTTTAGGGTCTGTCTCTAGGATATGTTTAATACAAATGATGGACACATTATTTTCCATCAGTAACTAAATGTTGTGTTAAATACCAGTGCAGGCTATAAACCAGCAGGAAAATAAAGTGAAAATAGTGATAAATAAACTAGACTGTGAACACTTAACGGGGTACATTTGAAATTTACTGAACATGTTAAAAAGGCCTCCAAGATGTTTTGTACTTAGGGCCCAGAATTTTGTGCTACACCGTTTCTGTCTCCTGCCGCCAGAAGAAGTAATCTTTTTATTTATTTTAGTTTTATTTAGCCTAACTTGAAATAAAAATGTCAATAATATTACTGAATTTGCCACAAGACGTTTGTAATGATTGTATCGTTCTCCAGGTTAAGTTTGAAGTTTATTCACTTTGCTAATGTTGGTGTCAGAGCTTTAAAAGTAGACTAAGCATTGACATGCTTTACCTGTTTCTCCTTTAAACAGGAGCGTGACAGTGGTAATGCAGCGTTAACCACAGTTCTGTTCATCAGGACATGCAGCCTGTATAAATGTGTTATTGACAAACACAGCTGATCATTTGAACAGAAGGCTGCTTAAACTGTCCAGCATCATTTTCTTCAATTAAAGATAAACTGTGATCGACAATACTTGTGGCTCTTACTCATTTTCCAGATCACATTTCAGCATTAAATCTGCAGCTCCAATTACTTTTTGAACTCCTTTCCTTTATTTTTTTCATTTGAGTCCTGGACCAACAGCAACACCAGAGAACACAACCCCATCTCATCTGAACTGGGGCTTAAGACTCCATTAATGTTGTGAGGAACACAGACTGTTCCTGTCGGCTCGACTGACATAACTATGAGTCTCACACAAATATTGTTTTTATTTTAGTTTGTTATAGATTATTCTATATTTTATGTATTTATACATGTCAATGATATAATAGACTAGATAATGATCCAACTGTAACTTTGACTTTTTAATTGTGTTTAAAGTAGGACATTGACTGGTTTCTTTGCCTACTGTGCATTTTTAGCACATTTGTATGCACTTAAAAATTGCATTAAATCACCTCCTCATATTACTCCTGTTGTCCCTTATTTTATTCTAAATGCATGGTTAATGTTTGGCACACAAACGTGAATTAACAAAAAAAATGGATGTTTTACAGTTACACGAAATGTGTGTTCAAACGGCTCACACGTTATTGTGAGGACCAGAAGAACCGGTTAAGTTGGACCCCCCTGGTCTTTACTCTCAGTGGCTGCCGCACAGACACTTAGTCTAAGACAGGTCTGATGAGACTACCTCATTATCAACATCCACACTCGTCATGCTAGAAATTGTTTGCAACAACTTGTTAAAGTTGAGCGGTCCCTATTGTTCAAAACCTAAATTGTGATCCAATTAACATCTCAACCGACTGGAAACGTCGTGTTTATCAATTTTCAACCGTCTCACGGTTTTATTGGTACATTCCTAGTTGAACACACACACCTCTATGACCATTATCAGAATGAAACTTTGGTTTGACTAACATATACAAATATATTCAAAGTTTAGTTAATTATATCTACAACATGCCTCTCTCCTTTACATAAACAAGTCTGACTTTGGCTGTAGTTTCATCTGCATTAGGCTTACTGAGAAATAAATACCTACAAGAGAATGTATCAGTGAGTAAAAGTCACATGACTGATAATGTCACAGTCACAGTTTAGTGCTTCTAGTCTGATGGAACTTAAGAGCACTGTTTAACAGAGATCAGCCTCATGGACTTTTATTTATTTTTTAAAGAGACGCAGCTTGATATTGTATTTTATTCTTTTACTTTCGATACAAACTTTAATAAGTATATATTTGTAGATGTTATATATATGATCCTGTGGCTGCAGCTCCACTGAAAATATTCAGGCTTTAACAGGAATGTGATTTCTTTAAATAAAAAAGATTTGTCCTGTACAGAAGTGTTCTTGGTCAATTATTTAGGTGTTAACAAATTAATGTCAACGAGTAAATTTGTTTTCCATGACAGTGCAGTGAGAAAAACATAAATAATTAACACTTCCAACAAAAAAGTGCATGATTTCCTCTTTGACTTCTAAAAAACATTGGTCCCGTTCAATTTTTATTTGTTGTTGCAGGTGCACGATGCAGAAAGTGCTGGGTTTCCTCCTTTTGTTTCTCCCACATCTGTCGACAGGTAAGCCTCAAACAAAGCAGTTTTAAGTATTAAAGATGGTCCTTTATTGACGTGTGTGTTGTGTTTTAGCGACAGATTTGTGCCCAAATCACTGGCTGCTCTTCGGAGACCATTGTTTTGGTTTGTATCCGGTTTGGAGCTCGTGGAGCAGCGCCGAGGTAAGAAACATCTGTAATCGTCATCAAACTTTATCACAGACCTGAGAGAAAAACCAAACAAATAAAAAGACACACATCTGACTTCATAAAGTTTATAACAGTTTATTTTTTCCCTTGTCCTAGTCGCTGTGTTCCCAAACGGAGGCTCATCTCGCGTCTCTTCACTCGACCGAGGAGCTGGAGTTCGTTCGTAAGAGTGTCAGAAACCTGAGCGTTCCCGTTTGGCTCGGGGGATACTCTGTGTCTCAGGTAAGAGTTCACTTCTCAAACCAAAACTCAACCACACATCAAAGTCCGGCTTGTTATAGTTATATAAATTAATGACACATTGTGGGTGTTTAAGAATAAAAGGCGCGTTTTAGAAAAAGCTTTACTGAACTGTGGAAAACTGTCATTTAAAAATGTGGAAAAGAGCAAACACAGAGACTTTCCCACCATTTACAGAAACTAATATCAACAAAAGAGAACCAGAAGAAATCTTTGTGAAAGGTCAAAGGTCAGTGTTGGAGGCAGGTGATCTTTAGGCTTAAACAGCGTTGCATTAAAAACAAGCCTGAGTCTGTTCTGAGATCACTGTATGGACCAGGATGAGTTCAGTGTCATCCACAAAAGCTAAAGCTTCTTTGCACATTTTAAAAGAGCTATCTAAGTGAGCATGAAAAGGCTTAAAAGACTTGGACTAGGCCCAGGTATTTATCAACTTTAAAGAACACCAGTAGAAAATGAATCATCCAAACAGAGTCAACAACAGCTGTTAGACGTATAACATAAAAAGTACTTGTTTTAAACTGAGATACTAAGGTTTGTTTTTCTGTTTGTAGAGTGACTTGTGGTTTTGGAGCGACGGTTCTGCCTTTAGCTTTGACGTTTCGACCAATCAGACGTCAGCGAAGAGCAACAAGAAGGAGGCTTGTTTGGAAATGACAACCAAAGGTAAAATAAAATCGAGCTATGTCTTGTATAGGTGTATCATATGAGACAATAGCGTCCTATAAAAGTGAGTATACGTTGTGTTCAGATGGAGAGCTGAACAGCGCCCCCTGTGGAGAGCTGCGGTTCTACATCTGCTCCAGGAAATCCAGGTGAGAAAAAAATAAATAAATAAATAATCACATTGTAGAAAAACTTTGGTTTAACTGAATTATTTTGACAATTTTTTATTGTATTCTTGTTCAAAATGCATAAATGTATCACGGTTGATTACAAGAAACACTTTAAATGCACTCAATTGTAGTAACCTGATAAATAAAAATAAAATGATTAGATACCAATTATTACATCATTACAAAATATTGGCTTGTCACGTTATTGCAAGAAATATGTTTATAGTTTGTTTAAGGTGTCTGCCTCATTATTTTGCAGTGACAGTAAAATAAAAACATGAAAAAGATATATTTTTATTTCTTGTAAAAAGATGATTATTTTTAGTAGACAAAACATACAGATATAACAGATTAAAAGGATATATTGTCCTAAAATTCAGGCTTATTTAGTGATTGACAGGACTGGGTTTTATAATATAAATTAAGAATGTAATATTAAGTAAAGCTGTTTGTCCTGTGTGTTTACATGCAGCTTAAATTCCTACAGCAACAATAAAGAGAAGCCTGCAGTGTCTTCAGGTGAGTGTTTTATTGCTCCTTTATGGTTAAACTCTGGGATGACGCTGATTTCATGGTTGTCCGTCTCTGTTCAGGCCTAAATCCAGGTTTGAGTTTGTTCGACGTTATCTGGGACCAGAGCGAGTCTTTGGCCGAGGAGATCCTTATCTCGTCTTCGTTTCTTTTGGAGCTGAACTCTGGGTCAATAACAGAGAGATGCTATGCCCAGTTCACCCAACAGGAGGCGCTCTATCTGCAGCTGGTCCACAGCACTTTAGAGGTAAGAGGTCAACACTTCTGTTAACGCCAAGCCTCTCTCATGGACATCGATATACAACGAAACTTTACAAGTATAAAACTCATGTTTACAGCCTGGTACAAAAAATGGCTCTGGTCTCTATCGCTAAGTTTTTACTACATGACAACTCTGGGGGGGGGGTTGATTACTATATCCGTTTATGCTAAAAACTATTGTTTTACTATGGAGTAAAAGCGGAAAAGCACAGATGTAACCGCCATTTTATTGCCCTGTGGCAGTAACAATATGTGGTGTAAAGGGGACCAATGGGCAGAAGTTGTCCAGAGTATATACTGGCATTGGTAAACGCTCAGGGGTTTTCTTCAAAAACACTTCCTCAACAAGTTCAGTGCAGATATTTATAACATGGATTTGAGTAATATTCCCAATATTTGAGATAGTTTAATTAAAAAGTTAATAATATGAAAACTGGTAATACTGTGGTCCTTGACAAAAACAAATGTCCTCATTCATGTTATCAATGCATGAAATTAGTCTTTGAATAAAAAAAAATTCTTAATTTAATCAAATTATTAATAAATTTCCAATTTATGACTTTAAGCCCTAGTTTCACCAACAAGATTTCATTTAAAATGAGATTGGTGCATATTTTAGTAAAACCGAGTTTAAAGTTAAGCAAAGTTGTGTTGCATTGTTTCAAATTAAACTTAGTATAAACAGTTGAGAGTTACAGACCAGCAGTTGCTCAAGTTGGGCTGTAAATGTACTTTTATTGTATTCAAATGTGTTAAAATAATCTTTATGCAGGCGTTGATGATTTACATTGAAGAGGCAGACCCTGTTTTGAGATCCCTGCTTCTCGACACAAAACAGCTCTACAAGACACAGTATGAAAAAATACAGGTGAGATGTCACACCTCAGCATTTGTCTTAAACACTTTAAGTGTCTGTGTATTTTGGAACAGTGCTTTAATTTCCCTGTTAGGAGTTGTTTGCAACATGCAACATGTTTCTTGTTCTCAAAGATAACAGGCTTTTTTTGCATTCTCCTACAGAATAAAACCATTAGTGGCCTCGTTGTTTAACTACGCATTAAAAACACACACAGTTCAAACTTTAAACAAGTCTTAAATTTCATTTATATAGTTAAAAATTTTAATACCTTTTACAGTGATAACGACTTTATAATGGGTTGTTATGGTTGCTAAGGACAGTGATCTAGAGTGGTGCACTCTAATTGTGCCTTTAAAAATTCAGTTTCAGTCTTTTTCACTCCCACTACTTTGACTAACATACACAAATTATATATTAAAACATAGAAAATGTTGTTCTCTTTCAGAAAATGTAACCCTCAAAGCTCTAATATTTACAAAATAAAATTATCCGTGCTAAAGTGTCTGGAGTTCTGCCCACGATCCCCATGGACTTCCATGTCCAAACTTTTGGCCTGTAATGGCAAAACTAATTTTCAAATCATCGTTTCTCTGTCAATTTTCATCCAAAACTACAGAAGTGTTGAATCTTCACCATCAGCAGTCTCCTGACACTGATAGTAAAGTAGTGGTTTTCAGATTTGATTTATCGTTTGTGAGACATTTGTCTAAGGGCTTCACTTGAGGCAGTCGGTGTTAGTAGTTCTAGTGGCAGGAGTCAACGAGCTTAATGATGTCATACTTCTACTTCTACATTAATTGTTTTCACCTGTCCCACTATTTAAAGCCTTTTATGATTTTTAAGTTCACTTTATTATTGTTTTTACTGATGTCGTGAAAATTATTTTGAATAACTTTGAATAACAAAGAAATGAAAGGTCTTGAGTCAACCAAGGAGTCTTTGTGAGGTTTATCCAACAGAAGGAGCAGAGACAAACACAACACAAACAGAGGAAATCTGTAAAGATGAGCTCCCCGAGAGTAGGATTCACTGTAACTAAAATTCAGCCAGAGATGTCAGCGTTAACACGATTGTTCTGTCCGACACACAAAAGAAAGTAGGCACTCTTCTTGTCCTTGCAGAAAGCAAGTTATCCAAGGAGTTACTTATATAAGATTATTTGTTTGTGTAAACAGCAATTAAAAAGAACAATTCATTTATTATTTTATTCTTCCTTTTTCATCATTTCTTTCTAGCTTTATTTCACAAAACTGAAAGTAACAATTCTGACAGTGTTTGTTCATAGACAGTGTCACATGCTCCATGGAGGCGTGTGAGGTGTGGAACTGTAATCTTTCAATCACGGAGATATTAGTAATAGTACAAATATTTCTTACTAAGAACAACATGTCTCATACTGAACAGGTTTGATGAGGAAGTCAGGAACAAAAAAAAACTTTCTGGACTTTTCTCGTTTGCTCTTCTGATCTAGATCTTATGAAAATATGTGGAAACACCAAATTCTGATTGTGTCATCCATTAATTTCCACAGGTAGTTTCTCATAACCATTCATTCATTTTCCTCCGCTTGGTTCCGTTAGGGGTCGCGGAAGACTGGAGCCTATCCCAGCAACTTAGGGCCTTTGGCGTAACCTTTCATAACCATAACTAACTAAAACAAATATAACTTAATATAAGAGTAGATAAATTGTTTATCTCTTTAATAAATCTGATAAAGTGCTCTTTGTCACTCTTTAGGAATTTTACCTACACAACAAATGTCAGAATATGAAGGAGATATGGAAGAGGAAAAAAAATCACTTTAATAATATGAACAAATAATAAATCAGTTGTTTTCTTTGTCTGACTTGATTTTAAAGCTACAGTCCAAGACAAGATGGACAAGGAAAAATTCCATGTAAATTTCTGAAGACGCTGTATTTGTCAATCTCACAATATTCATCATGGTTATCACATTTCCTTGTACTGTGCAGCCCTTACATCCAAACATTATGGAAGTAATAGCTGTACACTAGGCATCTCTTTACCGAGAGGTCTAAGGGATCTTTGCTGTGTCTGCTGGTAAATTTAGCTACAGGAAAGAGGGGGCGGTCCTACATCCAGTTCTGATGATGATATGATGATTGATGATGATGATACATTGATGAGCAAGCCTCTGGAAAATATTGCAAAACAATCTTTTCATTGTTCCAGTTCCAGTCAGAATTAGGCAACAATTAGAAATTTTCCTTGTTACGTCAGGCTTAAACACTCTGTGTTTTCCAGAGTCTGGTCGATGTCCCTCAGTGGCTGCAGTTTTCCCTTCTGTCGTTCCACTATGTTGTTTTGGACGAGCCGGTTTACCTCGTCGTGGCTCTGTCGGCTCGCTCCAGACTCCAGAGCTTTATGTTCCAGCATCTGTCGCTGCCTGGTTGTGTGTCGGGCAACGAGACCAACTCTCTGTGTCAACACTGGAGAAAAGACAGTGAGAGGGAGGTCCAGCTCGCACACAGGTAACTCTTAATTGTGAGAAACATCTAGGTCTGAGTGTCAAACCAATGTGATCCACAATTATCTCTGGGTTGTTGAAGCTTTTCACTTCATACTCATTACCAAAAAATGTAATTGAAAGCTAGCTTCACTAAATTCCCCCTTCACTTCTTTGTATTTCTATTGAATTGAAAACCAAAACTATTCACATTTGTTGTCCTCATTACTTTATTCTTTGTTAGGTTCAGAGAAGTTATAGACAATCGCCAAAAGCAGATGGACGTCTATAAAACCATCAATGTCTTCAGGGAGCACCTCATGAACCAGAAGAGCCTCCACAAAGCTGTGTAAGAATAATCCACTCACATCCACTTTTAATTTAAGTCATATATGAACAGAATTCCAATCTGTGTTTTCTTTTGCAGGGAGTGTGTGTAAAATGAAGATCTGAATGAGATAAAGTGAAGGTACTTGGAGAGTGAAGATACTGCAACAGCATTTTAACCAATATTTATACAAGAATAGAGGAAGAAACATAGAATAAGCTTGTTCTGGAGCCAACCTTAAAGTCTTACTTCTATCACTTTTACGTTATCTGCAAAACCACACCAGCACTTACCTTACTGATTACCTCTACTTTATCATCGAGTTCACACCTGCACTGTCTAGTCCAGACTTTAGGACTTTCCCGTTACGACCAAATGTTCATGTGTGAAACAGCTGCTCTATGATCTCGGTCCGGGCCAAACTCAACCAAGGTCCAGTTTTTTTGTGAAAGAGAGTTTGTAGATAGTTCAGACTTTTGGACCAAATGAAGGAAGTCTGGGCCGATTAAACTCATGAAGAAGATAGAACCGATATTGGTTGGGTTTAAAAACGTTTTGCATGGCTCTATTTTTCTTGCTGCTCTACGACAGATGTCTGTGAAGCCAACCGTTTCCCAAAGAAGTTTTAATGATTTAAATTATGTCTAAAACAGTCCATTTGCTGTTTGTATTAACCCTATATTAATAATAATATGTTTCTATTGGCCCTACTCCAGTCTGATAATTGTATTTCTCCAGTTGAACTGTAAAATGAGCCTCTGCAGAGACACATTCACCTCAGTAAAGACCATTCTTGTAAGGTACGCCCCCGTCATGACAACAGTGATCACAGCGTCAGGGAAAGTCCTAAAGTTTAAAAACTGTAGAGAAACCATATGTTACAATCAAATACTCTGTACTTTGTGAGTTTTTGGTGTAGACTTTTGAAGCCTGGTCTGAAGAAGGCCCTAGTTTAGACCTATTTTATACTTTTATATATATATATATATTTTTTTTTAATAACAAGATTCAGTGCATCCACTTTATTTAGTAGCTACTATTACTGCATTCTTTAAGAGTTACAGTATATCTTAATACAATAACATGAAAACTTTTAGTATATATCCTACTTTAGTATATATCCTACTTAAACATAATTTTTAACACTTAGGTTTGATATTTTAATGTCAGTAAGGTTTATAAAGTTATATTTTTAAAGTTTGTTGTTGAGAGACTTAAAAATATCATTATTCTGAGCTAATGTGAGAATTTAAAAGATAAATGTAAAAAATAGTTTACATGACGCTGATTGTATGTGCAACCTGTAGTTTTGAGTCTACAGTTATTTGCACAGTTTTGCAATTCAAAACTTATTGCCTGGGGAAAATTTAATTGTTTTGTTTCAGAGGAACATATGCTTTATTTGTCTGATTGTGAAGCTTTAATGGAAAATAAACTATTATCTATTTTTTATTTTGTGACTTTAGCGCTTTCTTTAATTTACTCATAACCCCAGACATAATGTAGAAACACAAACCTCAAAGTCTTTGTCTCCCCCTGCAGGACAAACAGCACTCTGCACTTAATGTAATCTACTAACCCTGATGACACTTTCAAGTTCCTATATAACTACTTTTACCAAGATTTCAAAGCCATATTGTGTAAAATACCATAAAATATTGTTCAACTAAAAGGAATACATCAGTAAAACAATGTTTAAAATGGCGTCATTACATTTAGTCCTATACTTTTAGGGCTGGTACAGTCTTTAATATCGATGTAGCTCCTGTGGAGGTCAGTCCAGAGCCTTATGCTTCTTTATATTTACTAACTTTTTACTATGTCACAGTCAGAGCAGTCAAATATCATGTCTCATGGTCTTATCATGGTGATATCAGCCCTAAACAAAATGTTTATTGGTGTTATATTTGTCAGTAGCACAATTATTTGCACATATTTGCTGCAGTTAGGGAACTGTACAGTACTGTAAAAAAACGTATTAAAGCCTGTATTTTACTTTTTACATATAACTCTGTGCCAATCAATCAAAGTACTCAGAGAAGAAGGAAGAATAGAGAAAAGAGAGTCTATTAAAGTGTGTGGACAAAACGTTTACGTAAGAATTGCACGGAGGATATAAAAAAACATTCTATCATTACTTTTCATTTTCTTCAGTTGAATGATCTTTAAAGGCATAATACACAGTTTTTATGGAGATTGTAATTTGTAATTTTTTTACCTGGAAGGACGTTTTTAAAAATGAAAATACAGCGAAACTATATAAGGTTTCAATCAAAGCCAAAGTAAACCCTGAGTGAGACACAAGACCTGATGTTATTTTATATTATGCCTGACTGTGTGGACAAAGCCTAAATGTAAAACTCCATTGTGGTAAAAATGCCTATCCTAGCTTTAATCTTAGCTGTCTCCTCTTTATATTCTCTCACACTTTCATGAATTGGACTGAGTCTGTTCATTGTCTGCTGTTGGCGCACATCATGTTTCCAACCTGTGCCTTTCACTTTCAACACGTGCACTCTTCTTGTGGGGGGTCTGTGCGCGTGTGCGTGCGGGTTCACGCGTGTCCTGCCCTTGTGCCGTGACACACACGTGCACGGGCACATGCACGGGCACGGAGACAGAGAGAAGAGAGGGGAGAGATACGGGAGGCGGCGGCGGAAACCTCCATCTGCCCTGCTCCGTGACCGACCCTCATCTCACCCCCCCCGTCCCCCTGGCAGCTCCCTGCGCTCCTCTCCGCGCCGTGCCACCCCTCTATCCGACCACTGCACCGGGACAAAAACCGTGACCAAGCCCCCGACAGAAGCAGTGTGCCCCGGACTGCACCACCTCCGCCGCCTCCGCTACCACCGCCGCCGTTTGCTGCCCTCTCGATGCTGGTGAGTCCCGGATAAACACAGGGGATATAAACCAGGGGAATGTGCTTGTTGTTACCTCCGGGGGTTAGCGCTACCTTTCACCGGTTACCGATGCTAACTGACCCGTGAAAATGACTTTCGAGGTCTTGTGAGGTCGGGTTACCGTTCAGCCATGTTTCGGCGGGAGGAGGAGGAGGAGGGGTAACGGTTGGGCTCTTGACACCTGCCCTTGTTCCCGGTAAAGAAAAAAAACGCTAAAAATGTCACAAAAATGGCGGTTAAATGTATAATCTAGCTGCCTAACTAACAGCCGTTGACACCGGACTTGACTTTAGCCTGGGTCGGTTTTGTTCAGCCATGTTGCCGGGGGAGAAGGAAGCATCGAGGCGGGAGGTGGGGGGGGGACTAGCTTACGCCGGGGCTAAGGGGGGGTTGACACCGGCCGAGGGGGACCCAGAAGCGGTATGTAGAGAGGGAGGTTGGGACGGTGTCAGGGGGGGCTATGGTGGAGCCTGTGGCCGCTGTTGCTCACTCCTCTCCGGTGGAAGTGTGCGATGAAGATGCGGTGGTTGGAGCTGTGTCGCCTGGAGACGAGCTGAAGGAACGGGGTCGAGCGAGGTTTGAGGGAGCACAATGAGGGCATTATTTACAATTTATACAAAACATTTTATCCTTTAAATGTATTTAAACAGAATATATATATTTTTTTATTCGAATGATGTGCATATATTAATAAATTATGGTCTCGCATTTTCATTGTTACATTTATATATGTTTCATTGGTCCCTTTGTCCTTTTCCACATATTTTAAGTTATGTATGTCCAGAAAAACGATAATTTATATTTTCCCTTTTTGTACCTCATTTTTAATCTATTAGGCAAACCTTTATTTACTATTTATTTTTTCCAAATATTTTAGGATTTTTTTTTAAAAAATCCAGAAATTTCTGAAAACTGTTTAATTTTTTTTAATAAATAAAAAATATATATTTTCAGTTAGTCTATAACTTTTATTTATTTTATTTTTTTTCATAAAAAAGTCTACTTTAACTTTACATCTTATTGTCAGTATTTTAAGGGACAAACCTTTGTTAAATATCATTATAAATATAAAAATTTTGAATATTAGACTATGTCCATATGTGCCAAATGGGAACTGGTACAACTTTATTAATGTATACAGGATTTTACTATTGTCTTTTTTAGATAACCGCAGGTGTTGTTTTTACTTAATCTTTTATTATCCCACTCAAGGGAGACTTGGATACTTTAAGCCTTTTCTCACAAGTGTCTGGACTTGCTGCAGGTGAAAGCTCTTGAGAAAGATTATTGATCATAATTGGTGATTGTTTGCGAAGGTCAGGTCACGAGACAACGCTGCAGTTTCCATAGCAATAACCGAACTGATTTATCCGCTTATTATTGGGCCTCGTCCATTCAATAATTCATCCATTCATACTTTTGTTCCTTTTCTCCTCTGTCCTTGCTTTCTCTCTTGTTGCCTTTTGTGCATCCTCCTCCTCTCGTCCTCTCGCCCTTCATCCCGTCTGCCCTCAACAGAAGCCAACTCTCTAAATTCACTCTAATAGCCTCTAAAATAATTGGCCTGTCTTCACCAGATTTAGCACAAAACAGCTACAGTCCTTCTCCATCTGGTCTTACTGTTACAGAGAGATATTAAGTGGACATATCTTTGTTCCATAACTCCACAAAACAATTATATGTATATGTCAACAGTAAAAGTAATACATTATGGTGTAAACACAGGTAGTTACTAGTCACTTTTTTGTGACATATCTGCAGTTTAATGTGAATAAGGGACTATTTTAACTCATTTATTTGAAATTGGTAAAATTGGTAGGATTACCTAGTATCTATATTTAGTGCCTGGTCAAAGGCACTAAGTGTTTTTAAAAGGCCTGTGAGGAGAATATGCAGCACAGGAGAATATTCACGTCTGCAAAACATAGTGGGGTCAAATTTTTATAACACTCTGTCCCTCTTTTTACTTTTTCTTTACTCTTGACGTTGCTTTAGCCAAGCCAGAATTTGTTACCTTGTGCAGGAAGGATATATTCGCCGGACTCACAGAAACCCATCTTGTTCCTTTCAAAGTTTTGTGATTTCCACCAAATCACAGCTGGTTCAGACCGATGGTTGCCAGTACTGCAGTTATGGGTGTGTTTTAGGCTGCTGAAACCTCTAGCTTTGACTTCAGCATCAGACCGATAAGATCACACATAGATTCTTGTCTCGTCAAACGTTGCATGAATGCTCTAACCAATTTTTTCCTACATTTCACTTCGGTTACCTTACTCCATTAATGCTTTTCTTTTTTGCACTTCTCTGAGTAAAAAGACGTATCTACACTACTTGACTAGCGTTAGACACAGACGTCAGTTGTTCTGATTCTTCTGTAACCAGGCTTATAAAGGGTCAGTTTTACCACCTCACACTAATCCTCTCTCTGTCTGTGTCTCTCTTTCTGTTTCAGGTCAATGAAAATCTACAACAGTCCTGCGAAAACTACAAATATCTTAGCTATAACACGCTTTAAGCTGCTTTTTTCCATTCTTCCTACAATGCTTCCCTCACTTCCATATGTTAAAAACCACACAAGTCTTATTTTAGCAACACTGGCCTCCTCCAGCTCTCCTTCCTCCGGTTCTTTCTCTCTGGCCGTGTTTTCCATCTGAGTCTCCAAGCGTGTTCACAGCACACTGTGGAAGAAAAAATGAAGCGTGGGTCGAGTGTGTTGCAGCCTGCGTCTCCCTCCAAACGGTTCACAAAGACCGAAAGCAACCCTGTTTCTGACGGTGGCGGCTTGTTGAGTACAAGTGCGGCCTGTTCGAGTCCCTTCCCAGCAGCCACTTCTCTGTTCAGCCCTGACGTTAGCTCCAAGATGGCGTCCGACCTCCTTATCCGGCTCTCAGGTATAAAACACAAATACAGTTTGAATTTCCCTTCAGTTCACTCATAAAAGGTGTTAAAAGCCACTATTCTGCACATTTTTGGATTAACATGAAATTTTTGAAGTCCATTACAATAAGTTCTAATTTAAGGTCCTCTAATTTATCTGACCTTCATCAGGTTTGAGGACAGCCCTTTATACTTATAGGTGCTGGCTCCAAAGACGCCCTCCAATCAGGGTTACTGATTAGACCGGGACATTTGAATAATTGAATTAATGAACTAGACAGTGTGCTGTAGTGCTAATCACTAATAACTACTTTACTATGTACTATCATATGTCTTTTTCACTTCTTTCATTTCCACTATTTGTCCACAATAACGTCAAAACTTTTTTCTGACATTTTGGTTTGGAGGGTTTATACAATTTAAAACCCAGTGTAGACTCCTTTGTTCTACTTTGTTTAGCTGTATACTACAAAATCTGTCACACAGAATGCAATGCTTCATCTGTCTGATAAATACAAAATATCTGCAGTGTACTAAATGCAAAGAGAAACACAATTGATGTAGTAAACTATTGATGTTTATTATTCTTTAAGGAGAAGATAAATACTGTAAATGTATTTTTTCACTGTTGCACTTCTGTATTGTATTGAGCTGCTATTGTATGTCATGTGAACATATCTATACCAGAAGCTTCTCTAATATCTGTAGATTTCCTCTATATTAAATCAAAGGTTTTTACATGATTTTGTTACGTTAATCAAATGGACACACGCCCACTGGCCTCTCGTGCTCTTACGTCTGAGTGCTGCAATCTGAGCTCTACTCTAATCCATTTACAGTCACCGTGAATCAAATCCCACTCACTCTGATCCATTTGCTCGTTAGAGGCCACTCAGAAGGCCCGAGTGCATCCTGGGAGCAGAGTGGAGGCGGGGTCCCAGCAGCGACAGGAAGCGCGGGGTGGACAGCAGGACGAACCGGGCCTGGCCCTGTCGCCGGACGGTCCCGGAGCCAGCCCAGAGCCTCCGTCGCTGTCCCACACACCGGACAGTAACGAAGCAGCGGAGACACTGGCTTCGGAGCTGCTGCGGAAACTGGCCGGTGAGAGAATGCGCCAGTTTGATCAGTGACCTTTTAAAGATGTATACGCAAAAATAATACTTTTCTTTAAATCACAGCAGGTAATAAATTGCGACAAGAACCGAGGTTACTGTCAGCTTAGAACGCTTCTTTTAGCTGGATTTAAACAAGTTTTAGTTGGGTTTAAACAGGTTTTATATACAGAATATTTGTAGTAAAAACTGACTTAACCTATTGTATAAGATTTCATGAACAAATGTAATAAATCTGATTCAAATCCAACTAAAACGATGTACCAGAAATATCACCGTACAAATGTATTGGAGGGCCATATAAAACATAACAAATGGCCGCATTTGGCCCTCGGGCCTTGAGTTAAAACATGACGAACAAACAACCAAGTTCATTCAAACAGAAGGCGTGATTCTGATCATAGCAAGTCTCTTTTTGCTCACAATTGCCAGTTTGTATTTATCTTAAAGAGATGCCCCCAAACTCTCTAATTATTCTTGTGAGACAATATATTATGATTTAAAAGGGAAAGGGGCATCTTGAGACAAAAGTTCACCCTTCTGGTAGACAGCTTTCCATCTCTTGTTACGCTTTGATCTTGTGGCACGAGATCTTGTTACATCCCTAATAGTAACTTGTAAAAGTAACAGGATCGCTTTTAGACGTTACGTTATACGCCCTGCAGTACAGAGACGTTCACAGATACATGCTCATGTTTAACACATAAATTGTATATATATGGATGATATCCGCCCATTGGTCCCCTATTCACCAATATTGTCATTACGAATGGGCAATAAAATGGCCGTTACATCTGGGCTTTTCGGCTTTTACTCCATAGTAAAACAATAGTTTTTAGATAGAATAAACCAACGTAATAATCAAAAATTCACCCCCCCAGAGTTGTCACGTAGTAAAAACTTAGCTCTAGAGACCGGAGCCATCTTTTGTACCAGGCTGTAAACATGAGTTTTACACTTGTAAAGTCGCCATTGGGTTTCTCCTTATATTTCCGCTTTTGGAGCCTACCCTCTGGTGGACGTAGGTATATCGCTGTATTTCGCTGTAAAATCGCCGTATGGCGGCGCCCTTACGCGACAACCATCTTTGTGTCTCAACATTAACTGTCACTTTAAAATTAATCCTGACTCTTGTTCCACCAATCACAGAGCGGCAGGAGGTGGACAGTCTCGCAGTGAGGGTCAAAGAAGAGGAGGAACCACTGGAAGTCGACTCGTTGGCTGCTGCTAACCTCAGCCACAACCGACCAATCACAGAGCAGATCTCCCTTTTACCACAGACAACCGTTAACCATCACCTTTTTAGTGTTAAGACTGAAGACAGTGGAAGAAGGATGCCTGATTCACTGCAAACTGGAGCCAAACTGGCCGACCGCTGTCTCCTCGGCTTTAAAATAGAAGACAGCTTTTACAGCGCTTTAGGAAAAAGGGAAAATACATTTGAGCTTAAAGTAAAACGGGAAAATGGTGGTGTTTCTGGTGCCAAAATGGTGGAGCAGCTCCTCTCCGGAGCAAAACTGGACGGTCAGTTTCTCTTCAAAGCTAAAGTTCCAGAGCAGCCTTTTACCGGAGCCAAGATGAGGAACAACTTTGTGCCTGGGATTGAGACGGATCGGCACGTGGTGTCAGGGGCCAAAACCCACAGCCCGCTCCTCTCTGAGTTTAAAACTGAGGAGCAGCTGTTCTTTGGAGCCAAAACGGAGGACCAGTTTGGAGCAAAGATGGCCGACCAGTGCATCAGAGCGGTTTTGTGGCAGGACATGTCCGTGAACCTGGCGTCCACTCTGCTGCACCAGCTCTCAGGTAAAAATAATCTTATCTTATTTGAACAATGAAACAGGAAACAGTTCTTTTAACTGTAAGTAATTGAGAATGGGTGCTTCCTGTACTGACTGTAGAAGAGGAGTGGATTAGAGAAAAGTCTACAGCTTGTTTGTACTTGAGGTTTGTTCCTGGAGGCACTGTTGATCCTGGTCCTGAAGCGGATAAAGAGTGATTATCTTGATGTTTATTTTAGATTTGAACAGGTTTTAGCTGAACTGGAACCGGTTTTAGATAGATTTGAACAGGTTTTAGTTAGATTTAAATGGATTTTAGATGGATTTGAACAGATTTTAGTTAGATTTGAACAGGTTTTAGTTGGATTTGAATGGGTTTTAGATGGATTTGAACAGGTTTTAGTTAGATTTGAAAAGGTTTTAGTTGGATTTTAATAGATTTAAGATGGATTTGAAAAGGTTTTAGTTAGATTTGAACAAGTGTTATTTGGATTTGAACAGGTTTTAGTTAGATTTAAACAGATTTGATATATATTTGTAGCAAAAACTGGCTTAAACTAGAGAGAAACTAAGATTTTAAGAACAAATATATTAAATCTGATTCAAATTAATCTTAAACAGTTTACCAAAAATATCACCGTCTAAAAGTTTTTTGTGGCTCATGGTTGCTTCAAACAATTACAAGTTTCTGCAGTAGTAGAGTTCCCGCAGTAGTTGTGCACAAAGTTGAATAATGTGAAAAGATGAAGCATAAGATATGACTCACCTCTAACAAAAAAGCTGTACGTCTCAATACCTTTGTAGACTTTTATTTGTTGTTTAGAGCAGAAGGTTGTCAGGAGAACAACAAAACCATAGCCATATACAGTATTGTTCAAAATAATAGCAGTACAAACCAGTGACTAACCAGACTAGTCCAGGTTTTTAGTATATTTTTTATTGCTCAGTGGCAAACAAGTTACCAGTAGGTGCAGTAGATTCTCAGAAAACAAACAAGACCCACGCTCTTAAGGCTGTGCGATTGTGTTTAAAAAATAGCAGTGTAGCGTTCAATCACTGAGGTCATCAATTTTGTGAAAAAACAGGTTTGGAATCAGGTGGTCCCTATTTAAGGATGAAGCCACCAGCACTTGTTGAACATGCATTTGAAAGCCTGAGGAAAATGGGTAATTTAAGATATTGTTCAAAAGAACAGCGTACTTTGATTAAAAAGTTGATTGGAGTAGAGGAAAACCTATAAAGAGAAGCAAAAAATTATAGGCTGTTCAGCTAAAATGATCTCCAATGTCTTAAAATGGAGAGCAAAACCAGAGAGACGTGGAAGAAAACGGAAGACAACCATCAACATGGATCGAAGAATAACCAGAATGACAAAGGCTCAGCCAATGATCAGCTCCAGGATGATCAAAGACAGTCTGGAGTTACCTGTCAGTACTGTGACAGTTAGAAGACACCTGTATGAAGCTAATCTATTTTCAAGAATCCCTCGCAAAGTCCCTCTGTTTAAAAAAAAAAAGGCATGTGCAGAAGAGGTTATAATTTGCCAAAGAACACATCAACTGGCCCAAAGAGAAATGGAGGAACATTTTGTGGACTGATGAGAGTAAGGGTCCAAGAGCCACAGACGGTTTGTGAGACGACCCCCAAACTCTGAATTCAAGCCACAGTCCACAGTGAAGACAGTGAAGCAAGCATCATGATATGGGCAACACTATAGTGTTGGGCCCATCTTGTCTAAAACCAAAATGTTGCCACAGATGATTTAAAAGTGACGGGGGCATCTTGAGACAAAAGTCCACCCTTTCAATAGACAGCTTTCCATCTCTTGTAACACTTTGAGCTTGTGGCACAGTATGACAGAGGTCATGTTCGAGAAGCTGTTTCTGAAGCAAAACCAAGAAATGTAGAAATGAAATCACCTTAGCCCCGCACTTTTATAGACCTTGTATCTCTGCTGTTTTTTACTTCCTGCTCTCCGTCTGATTTTCTCTGGAGTCTCTTTGTCTTTTACGTGGCTCAAAATTGTTGTTTTGTAAATTAATAAAGAAAAAAGTATAAAAGATTAACGTTAGCATTTGGCAGAAGCATTTTAGATGAAAACTTGTTGAGTTTTATTGATGAGTCATTGTTTTCTGCAGAGAGGGTCAGTAAATCCAACACCCAGCTGGTGGAAAGGGCAGCCACTCCAGTGAGAAGCAGGTACAAGTGCATTTTACTCTAACTATTATTATTCCTCTGTGTGACTAAATGTCATGTTTCAACATTTCAAACTGTTTTGTCCTTTTATAAAGTCCTGCTCTGGAGCTGAAAGTGGAGGGAAGCTGCCTGACGCCTCCTTTAAGGTCCAGTGAGCCTCTTCCAGGTGAAAATACAGACTAATTATTACTGTCCATATACACTAATTCTCACATATTACATGTATATATACATATTCTCAGTTCTGCTCAAGCGTAGCTAAGTTAAAGCTAAAACCAATCAAAGCAAATTGTAATTATTCATAGTATAAATTTATTTTTATTTTTATGTAGTTTGTTGTATTTTAAAACAACATTTGGGCTTTTGTTGATGCTGTTTCTCTTTGGTTTTGTACTTTCTGTGTTGGTAAATACACTGTTATTAAGTGGGGTCTAATTTTCTAACGGGGTCCGATTGTGCAACACATGCAACTTTAAACATAAACACGTTTAAAAGGGGATTCAAACGTTTATCAAATTGAATGGCTGCCTCTGTTTACTACCAGTTGCTGCTGTTGTTGTGGGGTTCCTCGAATGCTACTTTATTAAAATAATTACTATGTAATGATTTCCCTCGCTTTACTTGAATTAATGCCATCACCAGTTTGGCCTCTGGGTTTATAACAGAGAACACACTGAGAGGTTTTACCCATAATCCCCTCCGCTGGGACTCGTCATTAGGAGAATTTGGAGAGAAGCACAAAATAAGAAGATTGTGTGAGATTTATATATGAATGGTTTTGCAGAATAATAATTATAAAGACTTTTTATTTTGTTCTTCCACAGAGACGAGCCTCAGGAGAGATCAAACCACGGGCGGCACTTACTTTTACAGGTAACACACACTATTACCCGTCTGAGGATTCAGTGCATAAACAAGAATAAGTCTTTAGTAAATTAGTAAAAGTCTGGAAAAGAGAAAAAGGAGGAGCGTTTGAATACTATATGAGTTTAAGACTGGTTAAGAAAAGGCAGAGTTCAACTTTAACCCTAATAATAAATAAATAACAAAGGGAAAGCTTGGACAGTTAAAGTTTTTCAGTCTCATTCATTCTTTGGTTTTTCATGAGTCCTTTGTTGTCTTTTATTGTTTTTATTTCATTCATTTATTTTCTACCTCTTAGTCTCATTAGGGGTCGTGGGTCACTGCAGCTTATCCCAGCAGCTTTGGGCCTGAGGTGGGGTTCACCCTGAACAATGGCCTGTTAGTCGCAGTTGTTTTTATTTATATTTATTTATCTTTTCTATTATTATTGCTCTTATTTAGCTTTACTAGTTTTTATTTGTAAGAGTGTTATGCTTTTATAATTTTATTCTGTGCAGCACTTTAAAAAAACAATTGCAGTATAAATAAAAGTGGATTGGATAATATCTTCAAAAGACCTTTCATTTAAGAGGGGACTTCAGTCTTTCAGTCTGTGGTGTGGATTTGTGGAGTAGGTTATGTGATGATGAAGAGTAGTGTGAATTTAAAGCAGTTTTAAAAAGGTTTTTATGACAATGACGGACAGGTGTCACGTGTGCGGGTTCGAGACTGAGGGCCGCAGCCTGTTCCAGAGTCACATGACTGAGCACCGCCAATGGGAGCGCAGCCTGTTCTCGCTGCACTGCTGCGTGTGCGACCTTTCGACCAATCAGGAGCCAGAGATGACCGCTCACGTCGACACGCACCTCCTCGGAGACACGGCCGCTCGAGCAGAGATCAGGTGAGAGGGTTTGTACGGGACTGATCGCACCTGACGTCACTCGATCATGGGATCATGGCCTTGTTTTGGCATTCACAAAAATCCCTAGCATTAAACTTTTCACATTTTGAGTCATGTTGTTGTTTCCAGTCGGAGGGGTACAACCAGAGCTGGTTTTGTTCGGCTCCATTAACCTGGTCTAATGAAGGAAGGACAGAGTTTAGTCGACTCAGAGTGAGCCTTAGCACATTTATTTTCAGATATGGTCTCAACTAAAACCTAAAAATAGGATAAACTTTTATTATGACGCTTGTAACTTGACATATCACATTTACTCTGACAGAGATCGTACTGATAACTCATTGATGGAAGTTTAAGTATATTGCAACGTGTGCTGCAGCTGAATTAAGGCTTGTGTAGAGGTCTAAAGAGACCAGTCCAACTGTGCTACACACAAACACTTTCATATAGATCTAGCTCATGTAAGTGACTGATGGCACTCTCATATACTCACTGTCTCAGACCCCTTTAAAAGTACAAATAAAGCCATGTTGTTGCTTACATTCTGTCCCACAGCTTTGACAGTGACATAGACCTCTGAGGTTATAACAGTGAATCTAATGTTTGAGTGATGAAGTGGTCAGAGCTTAGTGACAGGTCAGTTACTGAAGTGATATAAATGATCATCTGTGTGTGTTATTTTAATAATCCACATTATCAGTGTGTTATTTCTGTTCGTGTCTTTAGTCTGATCTAAACACTTCACAGTAAAAGTCCGAGGCCAGCCTCAAACTGAGCAGGTCCTTAACCCTTCGTCCAATTCCAGGTGCCCCCCCACTTTTTCCTCTGTTGCCGTGGAAACCCAGTTGGAGCCGAGCGGCCATCGCTGCCGCATCTGCCAGAGGTCGTTTCCAGGGCAACAAGAGCTGCTGGTCCACTTCCAGGGTCATCGCCAAGGCAACCAGTATCGGTGCGACAGCTGCGGTCACCTGACCCGCACGGCCAACAAGCTGGTGGAGCACGTACGTGTGCACACGGGCGAGCGGCCCTTCACATGCGCGCTCTGCCCCTACAGCGCCAAGAGACGGGACAGTCTGCGGCTGCACTGCAAGGTCAAGCACCCGGCGCACGTGCACGCCTCCACCGGACACGTGCACAGAGACAATCAGCGCGCACACACTCAGAGGCTACACGCCCCGCTCTCACCTCCAGCTCACACTGTCCCAATGACCTCACTGTGGGACCAGCCCCAGTGGAGGGAGCTGTCCCCGCTGCTGCCAATCACCACGCTTCTCCACATCAGGCCCCGCCCCTCTGAGACACAACCCTCCGACCAATCAGATCACTGCTCTCTACCTTTGCCCTCCTCTTCCTCCTCTGTGGAGTCTTCCTCCAAACAGTCTTATATGAGTTACCTCGGGCTCTCCTCTTCTCTCTGAATGTCTCTCATCCATCTCTTTTCCTCTTCTTTTGTCTTCTCCTCAGACGTTTTCAGTAGAGCGTTATTGCCCCTTTAAAAACTTAAGCAAGGCTCACATCAGGTATTTCATAAAAGTCCGTATGTTTATATTGCAGCTGGACATTTAACTAAGCCATTAAATAGGTTAAGCCTGTAGCGATAACCTCTGGCCATGTTACTGACTTATAGTATATCACTTCCTTTTCTTTTCCATTAACCTTACATTTAAACATAGTATACATCTGGAAACACTACCTACAGAATAAAACTTCTGCTTTTCTCCCACCAACTTCTTTTTTATGAATCAAAGCTTATCCAAGGGCAACATTTTCTGCCGTTACGTATCAGGAATGTTTGAATATCATGATTTCTTTTGGGCCTAAGCCTTTAGTCCTTCATTATTTTACTTCCTTCTTTACTTTCTCTCCTTCCATCCTCTCCTCTTTTTCTCGTATCCGGCCCGCGTCGCTCTACGATGGATGTAAATCTCCTAAAAATCGAAGGTACTGTCACTGAAAACACTTAATGTTTTTTGAGAATGTCAATCAGCTCCTGTTTTTGCTCAATGCTCTGAACTCACTGATAACGAACATTTTTATTGAACTTCTGAGGTTCTGCCTTTTTTGCTCGCAATTTTTGCTGCCTGCTTTAGTCAGACATATAATCACTGAACTCTTAGCTGTTTAAGCTTGTGACATATTTATTGCCTGTCTCTCTCTCGTCTTTCGGAAACCACTGCTTTTAATCAAGTTTTATTTATAGAACCCAATTCACTTTTTATTTCATTAACAACATAAAAACAAATTTCCCTCTAAAATCCCCAAAAAAGCTCTAAAAGTCTGCTCTACCCTCCATAGTAACTTTCTTTTGGCTGCTCCCTTTAGTGAAACTTCACATGTTTCGTTTGGCAGAGGACGCCCTCTCCTTTTCCTCGAGGTTGGGACTGGCACAAGGTGACTCTTGTGGCTGAAGTCAGAGGAGCTGAGTTCTATCCTCCATATTGGCAGGGAAAAGCAATTAGAAAAAGGAACAGCGGCATCGAAAAATCTCAAACTGACTTCAGAAGGCTCTTTATCGTCACAACAAGGCACATGTTTATTAAACCTACAGCTCACAGACATTAAGTATCAGCTCTGTCCAGCTCTTTACCTGCAGCTGCTGCCCTCCAGAGTCACTGAAGTAACTCTGAATGTAACTGTAAGTCACTGAAGCCGAGGAACACTACCCTTGTTTCTCTCTATTAGGCCTAGACATTAGCTTCATTCATTTTCTTCCACGGGTTTAGCTCAAAAACTAAGTAACATATTTTTTGTTTTGATATATGCTAATTAGCCATGTGCTTTTTGGTTTTCATTTCACAAAGTGCTGTGTTATATAAAGACCTTGAATATTAGACATAAACTGTAGAAATTAAGTTTAATACAGCTCACTAGTTGCTAGATAAACACTGATCTTTTTACTCAATATTTTGTTTAAATGGGACAAATCATTTTCAGTAAAAGAACTTTCCTTCCAACATGGAGGACATATTCAGTAACACTAATAAAAAGTGAAGTCACATACTAAAATACTACTTCATTAGTGCCCAATGAAAACCTGCTTCCACAATATTTAGCTTTCAGCTTCTTTTTTTTTTTAAGCAAGTGGTTTCTGAAACGACGACGCTGAGGATTATTTAATATTTGTGTTGTAAATTGCCGATGTATTTGTGTTTAAGCATAAACTACATGAGGCGCTGAGACTCAAAAACTTCTAAAGTTGCACTAAATGTTGTTTTGCTTGAAAAAAAAAGAAACGTTAGAATATTTAAGCTTTTTGTAAAACATTACTCATTTAGTGGCGGAGCGTTATCGTAGACGACATTTATTTTAAAAAATGGGTTTCGATACGACACCGACTGACGACGCGAGTCTGATGTCACTTCCTGTTTGTAAAGAGTCGTGGAGGTTAACACTCTGCACTTTAAAGCTTTGGCGCAAAAAACTCCCAGTGGAAATTATGCTGCAATATTTGATTGTAAACTAAAAATAAAAATAGGGTCATTGTTGAATCTTAAATAGTTGCTGAATTTATTAACTTTAAATATTACGACTAGACTGGTTCTAAAGCAGTGATTACATCCAAGAGAATAATAGTTATACTTAAAAAAAATTTATTCACATTTTTAAATATTGCACTTTTATTGCACAGAATTAGAAAATTTGGTCAATATTTTTACACTTTTAGTTTAAAAATGCAGTGTTTTCTGTTGAAGCTGGATTCTGCCTTTTTTTTTAATAAGCTCTGTTAAGTTAAAATGTTGTGACTCAAAATCTTGACATTTTTTCTAAATGGCTTATTGGTGTTAAATAGTGGATAGAAAATATTGAGGGGATTTTGAGTTTGATTAAATATTTCTTATTTCACCTTCTTCTGTTTACCCAGGGATGGGTCTCTTCCTCCAGCTTTCCATATTTCTATTACACAAAATCAAAACTTAAAAACTATGGCTGTGTCTAAAACCACTCTTTAGGCATGAAAAATGTTCTCAAATGTTTAATGACACAGTCTGAGGACCATTTAAGAGCTTTTCACATTTTAATAAATAAATAAATAGAGCTAGCTTTATTGTTTTATTAAAAAGTAAATTAGACATTTGTTATCTTTGAGTATTTTTATTTTTATTTTTTTTTTATTATCAAAACACTAATATATGTTTGTTTTTGTTTTGTTTTTTTTACTGTGCCCATAACCATTTCTTATTTGTTTCAATAAAACACACTTAATGGAAACACTATGATTATTGAAAAGGAATAACTGCATTTTCACAAAGAAACTATGTCCGTTTTGTAAAAGGATGTATTCACTGCTTAGATTTTAAAAATGTGACCATTACAATAGTAGTTTGTAGAGTTTGTAAAAGCGAAGTGGGAGTAAAGCGTCAAAAACTCGAAACAAGCTGCACATGTTTAAATGAAATGTATCTAAACTGGTGCTAGGTTCCCCCGGAGCCTGAGGACTGTTTCTGCATGTTTTATTTAAAGAAGAAGCATGAAACTAAACTGAACAATCCCAGCTTCACAGACTCATCAGATTGTCTCTAATTTGTAATTTAACATTTTTCTCTGCTGTAACCTGTTACTGTTTGCTGCTGCAGAAGTCTCCCCACGGGGATCAATAAAGTTAATCTAAGTCAATATTTAATCACTGCACATCTGCAACGATGCCTCTAGTGGTGGAAAATGTTCCTGCTGCAGGTTTGAGGACTCTTCCAGAACTAGTGAGTATTAAGAAAAGGTGAGTTACTTTTGGTTTAATGGGCAGATGGTCAATGTTGGTGAGTTCCCAGACTGGGACCTGAACTCAAGACCTTCTGGCTGTCAAGCAATAATGCTACCCACCAACCCGCGTAATATCTGTTTGATCCTTTTACCTCCTCGGTTTTTTCTCTTCATGTGTTTAATTGTTTGTATGTCTAGATCCAAAAGTCTCTTCCACAAATGAACCGGACCTTTGTTCTGTTTGGTCCAGATCGAGATCACAGAGACACTGGTCCAAACCACGGTCTGACCTAGAGTTTTTACATCTGACAGGTTTTGGACAACGAGCAGCCAAGCGCTGAATCCAACTCCACATTAAATACTGTAGCTACAATCAAACGTCTGGCTGAAGCACCTAAAGTAGTAAACTATGTACAATCCATTGCCCCACCTCCCAAACTTTTCCTGAATACTGCGTATTGTTGAGTATTTCCTGCTTCTTTTAAGACTTATAAACGATGAGTCCTAAATTTAGCGGATTGTATAGAATTTTGTTAAAATAGTGAGAATTAGCAGCAGATAAGTAATTAGTTATAAGTAATTGTGACACCTCTTGTCGGGTCCCTGTGTCCGGGCACACCTGTGGGCCTCAGGTTGCCTGTCCTGATTGGTTTGACCTGGTTTTAGTTTAGTTTTATTCCTTAGTGTGTTCTTTTGTTTAGTTACGTTTGCACTTTTCAACAAACACACAATTATTTTATTTTTACTCACTTTCACCACTGACTATACCGACACATGTCATTGTAACCTACTTTCTTTACAGTGAATTTGGTTTAATTGATTAAAATAAAGATTATTTTGTTAAACTGCCTGGTCTCTCATTGTTTCAACCCCTTGAGCCAGGGTCGTAATGTAATTAAGAAAGTAAATACCAAAAATATATATTAAAAAATTAAATTAATTGTAGATGTAGGTGTGTAAATAGCAATTTCTTTTACCTTTAGATCAGTCGTTTTTTGTCCAGAAAACAAAACAAAAAAACAACTCAATATTGATCATTGACGTAATTAACTATTTACTTCTATTTCTTCAGCTTCACTCCCGACTAATGTGAGATTTGTAGACTTTCACCCAGTTCAATTTTTTACATTAGTAAATAAGCAGTTTTTGAATAATATAAACCTCATAAAGCTGACTGAGCTCTGATCTGTTCCAGAGAACCAGAATCCAGCATGTTTTTTCTTTTTGATTTTTTTTTTTTTTGCGAGAAACGAGGGATGAAGGTCAGGGACGAGTGGGAGGAGACGTGTCAGTCGCCATTGGTCCTGTCCCCTTCACGACGGTTACCACGGTTACCTGGCATGTTGTAGGTCTCCGGTGGCAGCTCAGAAACGGCTCCCATTGGACGAGAGCTTTAACCCCAGATCGACCAATCAGCTTCGAGCTTCAGGGCCCGAGGAAGATGTAGAGGATCAGGGTTTATCACAACAGGAAAAAGAAAGGGTTTATGTGACAAGATGTGTTTGGAAAATGTATGTAATTCCTGTTGAGTAAAGTTTATTAGTATTAAACAATAAACTGAGTGGATTCTCCAAAACAATTTTAAATAAATTTAATTTTAAAAAGAGTCTTGTGTTATCTTCGGATCAAAGTTTATCCATGTTTAAAGCTCTTTCTAAACACAGTCATGCTAAAAGTTTAATACATTTACATTTGAAATTAACTCTTTATTAGAACAATTTCCGGCTGGGTTTGTTTATAGACAAAAGCATGTCCCTGAAGGGCACCTGTAGCTGTGAACAAGATCTAGAAAGGAGGAGCCTGAGGTGTGGAGATAACTAAAGGTTCTCAGTCCTCCAAGTCATCTTGAGGAAAAGGTTGAATCAAAGGCATCTGGACTTAGTTTTCAAGGTGAATTTGTTTCATCTCTCTTTATCTGCTCAAGATTTGGACATTGCTGTCCTCAAAGGAATATCCTTTCTCTTTGAGGTGGAGGTGGACTGCAGACTCAGGTCCTCCAGGATTGGCTCTTCTGTGCTGATACATCCTCTTGTGAAGCAGTTGTTTTCTTTCACCGACATAACTGTCACTGCACTCTTCACTGAACTGCATAAACTACATTACTCTGTTTGTGGGGGTCTTTAGGATGGACCAGTTTCTGACACAGAGTGTTCCCTGGTTTAAAGTGGACTGGAATGTTGTGTTTGTAGAAAATCCTTTTAAGTTTTTCAGATAAACCAGACACATAAGAGATAACTACACCCTTCCCTTTTGTCTCTGGTTCCTGTCTGTTTGGTTTCTGTGTCCTCTTGGTTTTGTTGAAAGTCCATTTGGGGTATCCACAGTCCCTCAGGGCTTTATGGATGTGTTGTTCTTCTTTCCGTTGACCTTCTGAGGTTGTGGGCACCTCTTGTGCTCTGTGCTGAAGAGTTATGATGACTCCCAGCTTGTGCTGCAGTGGGTGGTGGGAACAAACAGTAAATATTGGTCTGTGTGTGTTGGCTTCCTATAAACTTCTACTTGGAGAGTCCTGTCCTCACAAATAACCACTGCACAGTCTAAGAAAGCCAGGCGGTTGTCTATGGCATCTTCACGGGTGAACTTGATGTTCTTGTCCACTGCGTTGATGTGTTCTGTGAAGGCTTCTACTGGGTTTTGATTTTGACCCACGTGTCATCAACATATCAGAACCAGTGACTGGGGACTGTATTTGGGAAAGAGACCAGAGCTCTGTTCTCCACTTCCTCCAGGAACAGGTGAGCCACAATCACTAAATGAGCAGGAGTCAGGAGTCACACTTTCAGAGCTAACGACTATGAGATCAGAACAGCCTGGTCCAATCAGGTTTAGTTTCAAGTCAAACTCCTCCTCTAGAGATATAAAGCCCAGCTCTCTTACCAGTTGATCTCAGAATTGATAAAATCTCTTGGAATTAGAGACGAAACGTCTTCCCCTTGAAAACTGAGTCCAGATGCTTTTGCTTTAACCTTTACTTCAGGTGCAGAAATGCAATATGCACATTCACCACCAGATGTCGCCATTAGACTATACACTGCACCTTTAAATGACACATACTGTTAATACACTTTATTTACTGGAACACATTTTATTTTACATCAATGCTAGAGAAAAGTTTTTTGCGTCTTTATATTGTAAAATGTATATAAAGCTATAACATAAATTTTTATTTTGGTAATATTATTTTCTATGTCTCTACTTTTCCCTTGGACCAAGCTACTATAGCTATACAACTATAACTTAGCAACTATAATTCACAAATAAATAATATTAGTCTGTAATATTTAATAAAATATGTCTGTAATCATGGTTGAAATCATCTGAATGAGCCATCTTTAATGTGAAGGCTTGAAAGGTATGTATTTTTATAAAGCAGAGTCGTGCGAGGTTGATGTAGTGCTACAGCTGAAGGTAGAAATGTGCTCATCAACATTTATCTGAGTCGTTTTTTATCTCCTTTTTTCAGATGCCGCCTCTTTGATTTCTCTCTGCTCCGTCCTTCGACGCTTTTTGAAAAGACACAAGGCCAAAGCTCACCGCTGAAGAGAGAAAAGGGTTCTGCAGTAAAATGAGAGAGCTGCAGCTAAAGCTAAGTTCAGTTCTGCCTTTTTGATCTGATGCAGCAGGAGTTTTTTATTGCCCTACAAAGACATAAAGAAGGATCGACAGAGGCTAATACAAAATACAGGCTCAGGTTCATTTGCACCAAGAGCATAGCCTTCTTCTATAGGCTCTAACAATTAAACCACACATATATGCACTTGTTTTGAGACATTGACTCAGAGTATATTTGGACTGGTTTGGTGTAATCATGTTTTAAATGACCTCTTAACGCTTATCCCATAAATATATTTTCTCTCTCTCGTGTTGATAGTACTTAGACAGTAGCTCAGTAGAATCATGTTTATCTCAATGACATGAAATTACAGCTATGGACCCTAGCAGAGTCATATTTGTACAAAATACACTAAAATACACATTTTATACTTGTTTAATTTATTCTGCATCTGTTTTCTGTTTTTCAAATGCAACTTCTGACAGATTTAATAAAAAGTTAAGTACAGTTTTGTCTCCACCTTGTGGCTGAAGCATTGAGTCTCACACGTTTGAACACTTCTGTTACAATCACCTCTGTCCTGTCTGTGTTTGTTTCTGTGTGAACCTGCTGTCCTCAAGTGAGAAGTGTTGGGTGGACACTCGTTTGCTCAGCTGCAGTGAGTCGACACCAGCCTCGACCCTGGAGCAAAGAGACAGGAAGAAGAAAATGAATACAGTTTCACCACAGAGACAGAGGAAGAGCAGAGACAGAGGAAGAGCAGAGACAGAGGAAGAGGAGAGACAGAGGAAGAGGAGAGACAGAGGAAGAGCAGAGACAGATGAAGAGGAGAGACAGAGGAAGAGCAGAGACAGAGGAAGAGGAGCGACAGAGGAAGAAGAAAGACAGAGGCAGAGCAGAGACAGAGGAAGAAGAAAGACAGAAGAAGAGCAGAGACAGAGGAAGAGACAGAGGAAGAGGAGGGAGCTCTATTAAAGCAGCTGGGCATTTAAAAAGACACTGAGGTCATGAATTCAAACGACTGCTTTAGACTTTTATCCTGAGGATTGTTTGAAAACTCTTATAATGAAAAGGCCTGTTGTAAACCGTGTATAGTTATTTTCTCATTTGCTTTTACACATTTTTCAAACAGTTTATTCCGTAACACAAACGCAAGCTCTGTGAACAAAATAACAATTTCTGAAAACACACTTCCTAGTCCCTCCAAATGTCTGCTGTGACCTCACTCTTATTTTGACGGTTTGATATTAAATTATCTTGTATTATATTTTTAAAAAAAAGGTGATCGTTGACATTTTTAAATTTATTTTTAAGTTTATTGTAAATGAAATTTATAAAATTAGTATTAGAGAAATAATATCTTCTCACTGTTTACCAATAAAACTGTCAAATGTTAAAACCATTTGCAAAAAGAGAACCTTGATCTACTGGATCCAGGTTTCATCATATGGGCTAGAAACACTGTAAAGATGGAAGATAGTTGTTAAAAGTTATATTCATGAAGGCATGCTGTTTTGTGTGAGCCTACACTGTCTGTTGTAGCATAAATCCATTTAAAGTGTAAGTTAATTAAGGCAGTATAGCGACTTTAGATACGTGGAAAAATGAATCAGGGATAGTTTAAGAAATGGTTTTGCCTTTTAAGAACTTGCCCCAGGTTATAAATAAATCCCTGTTTCCTGTTTCAAAGCGCGTGCAGAATGACGCAGCCCACGCGCCGAGTCTGTAAAACGCATGGGAGTGTTTTCGTCCCAGATTCTTTTCTTTGGAAACACGTGGAGGTCTGGATTCAGTGGGAAATGCTACAACACGTGACTGCCCTGCACCTTAACAATTCTCATAATCATCCCAAAGACAATAAAATAATATTTTTTTAACAAACTGGGAAGGTATTTCTTTACATTCTTATGCATACAATACTTGTTGAATTGACCTAAGTTGCAGGAAGTGGTTTTAATTTGGTAGATTTTGTTAAATTAACGCGTTATCCTGCTCTTATTCAATATCTGAGCTTCTTTACTTTTGTTCAATACAAGAACAAATGCTTTTTTTTTTACGTTCAGCCTCTAATGTGTATTTGTTGAGCGCTTTTATGTTGCTAGGAAACCGGCGTGATGAAGTTACGTCCGTTGAAGCTTGACCGAGTGGGCGTGCCGTCGGCGCCTGCTAATAGCCCGAATGCTAACAGCAGCGAGCTAAAGTTGGGCTGTTGTACTTTCACTTTCTAACAGTGTCTGCGATGACAAGGAGCTTTTCAGCGGAAACGAAACTGAAGACTGTCACCGCGTTTACGTAGAGACACCGCAGTGCTACTAATGTCATTATTTATAAACGTTCAAGGGCGACACAAATACTTTTCGATTGTGTTTCTTAAAGTTTTCCCCCCTCCGCTAGCTGTCAAACTGTGATCCTGCGTTTAGCTTAGCGTTAGCCGTTAGCATGGACGGCGGCGGAAACATGCGAAGTAACGAGGAGAGGAGCGCAGAAAAACAAATGGATGAATACCTCAAATCTCTTGGTTTGCATCGGAAGAAAATCGCCAAAGATGGTTCGTGCTTGTTTCGGGCTGTGGCTGAGCAGGTAAAATTAAAATAAAAAAACGACTCTTAAAACTAGCTTTTAAGTTACAGGTTACCATCGTGAACGTTAGCCCATTCCTATAAAATTACTCTTTTTAAAACAAAGAACACAAAGGGTAGGAAACTCAGTGCTTTTTTAAAACTTGTAATGCTCCTGTCCTCAAGGAAAAGCCCTTACCTTTTGCCAAGGGTGTGTTGTCCACTCCTTTAGGTTTGTCTGGCTGTCTTTATAACTTAGTTTTTTTTATATGAAATCATCATAAAAACGTTATAATTTCTATGTTTAACGAGTCAACTCCATTTTCTCTTAATTTATAAGTAAAGTCCACGGTTTTCTTACCGTCTTTCTTTGTCATAGTATGTTTTAATATAACATTAAGTCAGACCTCGGTTACTTAAAGCAAAAAATGAAGCCTGGAAATCATTCAAATAATCAAATAATGGCCTCAGATTTACTTAACGGCTTTTTGTAATAAAACAAAGAAACTAAACACACTTTCAAAGACAAAGCGCCTGATTTGAAGGATGTAACCTATGAGTTTCAGTGCAGGCTACCATCTCATGAGAACACACATCTAGACAGAACTTGTTACATCAGTGCAAATTTACTCTACAACTAGGATCTTCATTGGATTTATTGGGAGTTACATTGTGTTCTTTTTAAAAGGCTTTACTGGTTTCTTGCTCTGTTTCCTATAAATGTTAAATATATAAATATCTAATGTTTTGCTCATAGGTGCTGCATTGCCAAAGTCTTCACACTCAGGTTCGAGCCAAATGTGTGGAGTTCCTCAGAAAAAACAGAGGGAGCTATGAGGCTGTGAGTAAATCTTTCAAACATTTATTTTTTCATTTATTTAATTATTCTTGTCACACTAGTTATATTTAAAGAAAGCTATATACACTTGAAGTATTTGTGAACAATGTGATCTCTGCATTCATTTTGGCAACAGAACTACAAAAGACTGTAACCACTAAATATAGCCAATTCCACATAAACAAGTCGAGTGCACTTGGGACGTTGGAGTAGACTCCAGGTCGTAATCCAATTATAGTTCAGAGAAAGCATCTAGGCCTGTGCCTAATGCAGGGACTTAGTCAGTTCCTTTAGGGTCGATCCGTAGACACACGTAACAAACATGAGGCCGTAGTGTTTAAAGCCTGTATTATCCACACTCTCATAAATAAATGTGAACTACCTCAGCTTCTGTTGCTGCAGTTGATTTTGTTTGTGGACGGGTCTATACGTACTGATTTAGATCCTGCTGTTTGTGTTTGCAGTTTATTGAAGGAAACTTTGAAGATTATCTGCACAAGCTTCAGGATCCACAGGTAAACGTCTCACTTGGATTTTTTCTCCATGACATGAAAGAAACCGTTAAAAATGAGACATAAATGTTTAATCTCTGTACTTCATCGGTTTGGTTTTTAGCAATGGGTCGGAGAAGTAGAGATCAATGCACTGGCCATAATGTACAAGTAAGATGCTTTCTCTTTTGTTTTTGTTTTCTTTGATACCTCTGTCCTACCAATGCATGTTAGTTTTGTACATGTCTTAGTTATTATAGCCAGGGTTTGGTGATAAGTCATAGTATAAAGTGGGTCCTTCCAAACACAGTAAGTGCAGTTGAATAAGACAAAACCTATAACAAACTATAACATTTTACAAAACACATTGGACAAAAGTATTGATAATTAATAACTTTGCTATTCTCAGTTTAAACTTTAATATAATTAGATTTCTAACCAGCAGAAATGAACTCCTATCAATGTTCACCCATTAAAAGTAATATTTTAAGATTTTAAAACTAGGCTTGTTTTTTTTGTACTATATATAAGTCTCTGGGTGGACTCTGATGAACCGGCCAAAACTCACAGTTCAGATCACATTAAGGTTTTTAAGTCATGGATCGGATCATTTTTTTGGATCAGCAAAAAAGAGGACAAACCAAACAGTTATAGCCAGAGACATATTGAACAAGATTCTGTTTCCTGAAAACAGCTTGTAAAGTACTAAATCCCATTACAATACTATCGACTAAATCCTTGAATTTCACTTTAATGAATGACAGTGAAGGACATTAATGTGAGTTTCCTGTTTAGGAGGGACTTCCTGATTTTCCAGGAGCCTGGGAGACCTGCTGTCGACATCACAGCCAACAACTTCAAGGACAAGGTAATGCTGAAAAACATTAATTTGTAATTTTAAAAAATGTCTAACGATGTAACATTTTACCATAAATACACACCTCAGACTTTTCTGGGTTTGAAGCAGAGCACTCAGCGTCTGTTGTTGGGTTACTTTAAGTCTTTTTGTGTTGTTGTCTCTCAGGTGCAGTTGTGTTTTCTGAACGGGAACCACTACGATTGTGTTTACCCCATCAACCGTGTCAAGAATAGTGCCATGTGTCAGTGTAAGTGTTTGGAGATTAACAGAGACTGTGACTCATTCAGTGGAATATATCAATGACTGTGTGCAAATGTGGCTTTAGTTATTTCATTTTTATGGGCAGTTTTACAGCTTTGAAATGTTGCTTGTTTTTAGAGAATTATTTTATTTGTAAGTTTCATTTTTTTATTGAAAACCCCCAGTGAACATAGTGACAATGTGAATATTTTACAATACAAACGCAAGAAACAGAAAGATGGGAATAAAAAAATACAGTGAATGCATTGGTAGTTACATTAAAAGAATAGAATCCAATGAGAAAATTATATAGTTCAAATTTAGTTTGGAGTTGGGTTGACTTTTTTTAATTACTCCATCCACATAATCCCCCATTTTTCAACTTTTGAGAAGCTCAGATAAGTTTTAATGGGCCTTACACTTTCTATAAAGGCTCATTGTGTTACTTCTCTACCTCATTGTGTAACAAGAAAACAGGTGAGTAGTTTGAGCTCTAAGAGAAAACTGACTGACTTTGGGTCTTGTAAAGCTTTTGTCTAAATTAAGAAAAGAAACCACAAGCAATTAATGTAAAATAAATCTAACAAAGACATCCGTTGCCTGAGATGTTACTTTTCTTTGTGTATGTCAGCGATCCTGTACGAGCTGCTGTATGACCGAGTTTTCGAAGTGGACCGCGGTTCTCTCGTGGTGTGTCAGCGAGTCCGTCGACCTGCTGACCAGATCATCGACGACAACATGATGCCCTGTGCCAGCAGCGACGATTCAGACCTGGACTCTGCCGAAATACAGAGGTAACAATACACACTCTCCTGGAAATGTGCCTTTGTGACTTCTTTTTCCTTAAAACTCTTCACTCGGATGTTTCAGGACGGAGAATGGGACGAGCGCCGCAGTGAAACCAAAGGTACAATTGGCTCATCTCCAGTTGAACTCTCAAACCTCTGCTGATGTTAAACTGTGTATGTGTTTTATTTTAGGGGCGAGGACGAGGGAGGGGACTGCTGCCTGAGAGAGTGAGACGATCTCTGAACCCGACTCTGTTACGAAATGTTCAGTACGACGTCTGGGAGCGATCTAAGAAAGGTGACGCACATATCGTAGACTTTATTCAGACGCTCTTTGTAATTGGTCGCCTAAACTGAGCTTCACCACAAGACTGGGTCAGAGAGCTTCTTAAGAAAGTACAGTTCAATAAAAGTAGCCTCTTTTTTTCCAAAACAAATATAATGTAGACTGTAGGGCTGAAGTTCTCTGGCCGCTTTGAAAGAGGGAGCTACCAACATGTTGTAATGTATTTGTTAAAATGTCACGTCATGTCGGCTCAGCTCTGAAAACACACCGTATTAAAGTCCTTGTCCTTTTTCAGCTCAACAGAAACTGGACTTCTGTATCGCTGCTGGGATGCAGTACACTGTGGGTGACCGCTGCCAGGTCTGTGTCAAACAATCAAAACTACACAAACTTACTGTATAAATGTGAAATAGAAATGTTAACGTTTATCTATCTATGGGGTGTTTTTATACACACATAATTTAGTATATGCCCCGAAAACCCTAAAATCTTTTATCTGATCTGCTGTTGACTAACATGGAGTTTGTCTTGTAGGTTCGGTTCGAGGGCAAAGGGCGGAGCTACAACGCAACCATCAAAGAGCTGTCTCCTGACAACAACGGCCCAGTGACGGTTTATATCGAAGAACTGGGAATGAGGTATGTCACTAACCACATAGTACTTTATAATGTGATGAAGTACTTGAGCTGTAACCATGATGTTGGTATTAAAACATCTAAAAGTAAAAATGTTTGCCTGTTAATATTGGTCATGTTAATGCATTTACAGTGAAAATACTCTTACTATTCAAATAGGGTTTCTGAACCTTTACAGTGTCTGAATCTGTGTGTGTCTTGGTCTGTAGACAGGTGCCTCTGTGGAACCTGCGTCCGCCGAACGAGGAGAGCAGCTGGAGCACCGTGAGCCGAGAGAAAAGAGTCGGTAACGGACACGGAGGTGAGACAAGACTGCAGTGTTAATGCTGACAGCAAATTTCAACTGAGTTTGACACCACTTCAGCCGCTTCCATCTGTTTATTTTAGTTTTAATTTATTGGCAAAGATGTTGATACATTTAGTCAGAGTTTATGTTCTCATTAAATACTTTTACTTTCATCTGTCGAGCAGCGAGTATATCATTTAGTTCAACATTTAGGCTAAACTTGTTGGTTGTCTCTCGCATAAAAAGTTTATTTTTCAGTTTATTAGATGTTCTTGTACTCTTTAGAGAAAAAAAAGAAAACTCACAGTTGCCAAGATTTTTTATTTTTATTTTACTGTGTTCAGTGGCGCTTGTAAAGTCATAGTGTTAACGTTGCTCTTCTTAAACCGTCTTGTTTTGAGTCACAGTAATATGGTACAAAGCATTAGAAGAGCTTCGTTATCTAGAGCTCAACACAAGGATCTCCAACCCTCTTCTCTCTCAGACGGCGAGGACAGGGGTCGAGGCAGAGGTCGAGGTAAAGCTGCCTGTGTTCCCTCCGTTTCCCAAACCACAGCGCCATCCAGTGGCCGTATGTTGAAGCAGCACTCATGGCCCCCGCAGGCCACCGTAGACGAGAGGGAAGCAGCAAAAAGCAGCAGCAGGTTAGATATGTTTACTTGAAGTGTTTGGTAGAAGCAACAGAATAAAACTAAAATAAAACGTGTACAAATCCAGTTTTATTGTTTGTGCAGGAAGTCTCTGAGCTCAGCTGAGTCTGTGTCGTTCGGTTTGACGGAGCAGCAGCGTTTGGCCAAAGAAGAAGAAGAGCGGAACGTGGCGTTGGTCGAGATTCAGCTTCGAGATGAAAACAGCTTCCCAGCTCTTGGAGTGAGTAACAAAAAATTAGTGTTTATATTAGGGCTAAACGATATGGACAAAATTTCATATCTCGATTTTCATGCCAGATATCTTGATATCAATACAATACGATATGACTATGTGTTCGGTGAAAACCAAGCATTTCATGGTCCCTGGAGCGAACGATCAAGTGCATCACATGATCAACTGCTAAATTCAAATGTTGAAATTAGCCAGAGACAGAGCTGTCATATATCACAACTTTTCAGTGTTTTCAACCACATACTGTTTATTTTAGGTTTCAAACATATAAATTCACATAAGTACTAAAAATACAATACATTTAGAGTTTGTAAAATACACACTGATGTCTATGGAAGAGGTTATAATAATCCTGTCCATAATAATTCGACACGTTTTATTCATATCAGATACACATTGTGTAAGTAACTTTAATGTTTACTCTATTCTATTCCCAGTTCACCAGCCACTTTTAAGTATTTCTGGAGAAGTGGATGAATTCACGTGTTGTAAACATAGAGGATGTAAATCCAACAGATCCGATTCTCTGACCTGTGTCTGCGGCACAAACTAACACGGCGGCGCCCATCGCACATACAGCTCAACTAACGCGATTGTTATAAAGGTGTTTAAACAACAATATACTTCCACTTGCATGTATTTGACAATCGGAATATCAGATATGTCATGCCATAGCTAACACATTTGTGAATATTCTGGATAAAAAAAGGAAAAATGACATAAAAGCAGATCATCATTCATTCAGCGCTGTTGTTGCTGCGGTGTGTCACGTGACGAGCAATGACGCGTCACCATGTGCACACTGGCTTTAGTGGTGCATTCAAGGGCACTCGTAAAACTGATGTTTGTTGTGACTGACAGAGTTGTATGCAGGGAGAGAGCCGAGAGGGGAAATCTATATCGTCTATATCGTTGCTTTTTTCGATGGTAATATCTTGAAAGTTCATATCTAGATATAGATACGATAACGATATATCGTTCAGCCCTAGTCAGTACACATTCTTAAAATAAATGTGTACTGTCCATTTCATTTAAAACTTAATATGTATGCACTGTTCCAGACACAAGATCAAATAAAAAGTTGAATCAAAACACACCTTTTCTCACTTTAACAATGACAATAACAATAATACTGTAATACATCTGTTCATGTTGTTTTTCACTGTTCTTTCCTACGACCTCTGTGTCATTTCTGTGAAGCACATTAAGTTACTTTTGTAAAATATGTGTTCTATAAATGCATCTTCTTCTTCTCATGTCTTCTTTTCAGACTCAGGCTGTAGGTCAAAGCGACGGAGGAAAGAAGAAAGGCCCCGACAAGAGACGGTTACAGAAAAACACCACAAGGGTAAAAATAACACCAACATTTTTGTTTTTGCTGATGGCTCGTCGTCATAGTTTCTCCAAATGTTTGAATGAGAGTTTGAGAGGTTATTTTTCATGAAAGGGTAGATATGTTTTTCTACAGAAACACGAAAAAAAACAAGTAATTATTTTTCTTGGTAAATCTTGGTAATCTTTAGGCGTTGCTTAAGATAACTGAGACAAATGCTGCTTTTTAACATTGTTTCTTAATTTGTCTGTCCTTTTATTTTCCAGAAAAGTCCAGTTGAAGACGTCAGAGCTCTGTCGCCCTCTGCTGGAGACCGACCCACATCCTCCTCTCCTCCTCCTCCTCTTCCTCCTTCTTCCTCCAACACTATGTCTGCTTTACCTGCTCCTAAACCCAACACAGCGGCTGCCCCTAAACCCAGCTCTCAGTCCCACGTTTCTGCTGCTCCTCCCACTTCATCTCCTTCCTCTTCCGTCACGAAACCCTCTCAAACAGGAAGTGTCCCGTTGTCCGCTTCCCTTTTCTCATTCGTAACTCCAGTGCTTCCTGCTGCATCCGCTCCATCTTCCTCTAACCCTTCTTCTTCGTTCGTCGCTCCCAGACCCTCTTCTTCTCCGTCTCCTCCCACATTCATAGCCCCCATTGCTCCGTGTCCCGTCACGGCTCAGTGTCTCCTCCCTCGTCCCACGCCCAGTCCTCCTGTCTCCACCACTTCCTCCTCTTCTTCTGCTGCTGCGGCTGTTACCCGTCATCCTCCTCAAGTCTCAGAGGCTCCGGTTCAAACGGGAGACGCCACAGGTGAGACTTGTTGATTCAATAACCACAACTGTTTTTAGCAATAACACTCTTTACTGCTCAAACACATGCAACTCCATCAGCTCCGTATACAAGACTGAGACTGTACCAACAAAAACCCGCGCTCACACTCAAAATGGTGATCCTCGCACATGCGCAGAAGATAAAACATAACTTAACAATCTCCCTTTTTTTTCTTTTAAGCAAAACTAGTTTACAGAGATTTAGTTTGAATGTTTAAACATTGACTAAACATAAGAAAATCACTTTAGTCCTTAAGTTGGCAAACGCCTGTGCTCAGAGCTTTCAAAAGGCCCAGTGCAGATGCTCCTTTTTTTGTTAAGCAGTAAACTAGCTGCTCTTTGGTGGCTGACCACAAGATCTGCTGAACAGTTCCAGAGTGTATGAGCTCCTTCATACTGCTGATTTCTAGGCGCAGTCTCTTTTCGGTGACAGATTTTGTAGATTTGAGAGCATCAAGAAGAGAATGATTGTCTGTTATACACACAATGGGTAAGTTTTTGCATGAGCAGTCACCAGTGGTAATCTCAAGAGTAGAGTGTAGCGAGGAAAACAGCACTGTCAATCCCATCTGCAAGTGCCAAAGTCTCTCCTGCTAAGGTACTGCACAACTCTCCTGATGCGTTTTGACTGCCAGGATATAGGTGAGAATTTTCCATTTTCCCCATAAGAATGATGAAATGTCCACCCTGTGTCCCACCATCTGAAAGGTTTCCCATTGAGGAATCACTGTACACCACTAATTTAATAGAACTGTCTTTCCCTAGGTACTGGAACCTCAAGGTGACCTCTTCTGATTTAAGTTTTCTGATGAGTTTATTTGCACAATGAAGGGTCTGAACAGTAGCATGTTTTGTGTTAGATGCCAAAATGGATATGTCACACATTATGTCAGGTCTGCTTTGCCTGGCAACCCACAATATTTGTCCAATCTTTGATTTTAGCATGTCCATCTCAACGTCTGTCAGTGAAGCTTCACGCTGTGTTGCTCTGGTAGAGTCCAATGGAATGGGTTGCAGATTTTTTATGTACGTTTCTTGTTGTACATGTATTTCATTCTCCAGAGAGTCTACTTCTATTCCAATATAGTTGAAACTATCATGCTCTTCCGTCCAACTTGAAAGGCATCTTTCAACTGAGGAATGATATTTGTGGAGAATGCATCTGTACCACCCCAAATAAAGTCATCCACGTGAGATGCAAGAATTCCCATCACTTTGCAGGAATCATCCAGCCAGTAAAATACAGCTGGATCTACCTTTGACACTGTAGCACCCAGTTGTTTCATGGTGTCTTTCACCCTATTATACCAGAATAAAGAAGCATCTGTTAGGCCATAAACACATTTTTTTTAACTTCCATATAATTTCTTTGCTCTGCGCTTCTTTTGGTGGGCGAATGTAAATGTCTCTGGTTAACTCTTTACCTTGTAAAAAGGCTGCTTTTAATGTCCATGGAGTTTAGATGCCATTTTTTCTGACATATGACTGCCATGATCATTTTTAGAGACTCCGAACTACAAGTAGGTGAGTCTTTGGGAAGGTCTTGAGTGTTTGTTTCTTCAAAGCCTCTCGCAACAAGTCTAGCTTTAGGCAGAACTCCAGCAGTTGTTTCTTTTAGTGTGCACACCCATCTCGTGGAGATGCACTTCTGCCCTTCATCTTTCACTTCTTCAAATCGTCATTTCTCTTCCAGGTGTTGAGTTCAGTATTTTTTGCAGCAATGAAGAGATCATCATGTACTATCATTATATCATCCGCATTGTAGTCAGTGCTCAGCTGAGAATGTTCAGATGGAATGGCCTGAACATTGTCCATCTGTCCAAGATCGACTGATCCAGTTGTCCCAGCAATTTCCTCAGGCTCACTGTATTGCAAATTATACCAGTTCTTGTGCTTTCCAGTAGCCTTTCCTGCTCGGCTGAGGATTTTTCCAGTGTGGGTTCGTCCACTTTGATTGTATTTCACCGTTTGGCCAATTTTTAGTCCTAGGCCTTCACAGCTCATGGATGATTGTGTTTGTGTTATCTGGGATTGATCAAGATTATCTCCTCCCGGCAGCATTGATGTATGAGGTTCACTGTCATCTTCAGCATTAGTAGGTCCATCATTTGCTGGGGTCACTTCCCCATTTTCACTTTCAGTGTCACTGAGATCTGCTGCTGGTGTTACTGTAGGATTTTCATATGTTCTCATTTGTTCTCTTTCGGTCTTCTCCAGTTTTGTTTCCGGATCATCCACCTTTCTTAGTCTAGACTGATGCACCCTAACATAGGTTCCGTGCCTAACAAATACCACCACACCATCTTGGCCTATTACCACACCTGGACCTTTCCACTCATTACAATCTACTCGCTTATAATACACTTTGTCCCCCGTTTCATATTTGTCATGAATGGGCCGCAGTTGCTTACGGGCGCTCTTCTGATTCTCTCTGAGCATTCAGCTTCTGTGAATGCTTTTCTCATTGCATGTAGTGTTGTAATTTGTTTAGCTATCCAAGTACTCTTACTTGTTTCCATAGCAGGGGGCTTATCAGTGAGGACTGAGGGTAGATTTGGGTTCTGCCCAAACACTAACTGGTAGGGACTGTAACCATGGACATTGTGCAGAGAGTTCTTTGCCATTAATGCCCAATCTAGAGCTGTCTTCCAGTCACAGTTGCTGTCCCTCTTCACTTTCAGCAAAATTTCAGTGAGGGTCTGATTGTGCCTTTCTAAAAGGCCATTACTCCATGGACTGTATGCTGCAGTTGTTTTAACTTCAATATTAAACTTTTCAGCCATGTCCTTAATTTCATCATTGTTAAATTCACCTCCGTTATCACTAAACAGTCTGCATGGAGGACCATGAACACTTATCCAGCAGTGAATAAAGTGCTTCACTATCTCTTTTGGGTTCTTTGTGGTGACAATGCTCCCTGTACTGAAGCGTGTGAAGTGGTCTATAGCGTGCAAATACCATACTCCTGGCTCAAGCTCATGTAAGTCCACAGTCTCATTATAGGCTGATGCCATAGGCAAACCCACTACAGGCTTATGTTTTGGCTTGCTGTATCTGATACATGTATCACAGTTTTTAACAATGTTCTTGAGGATTGTGTTGCTTTCATCATCATGATTACCTGAGCAGGCCAGTAATTTTTGCAGTCTATCAGCTGAAGCATGTCCAAATTGTCTGTGTAGTTTCAACAGTACTCTCTCCTTTTCTTTTGTTGTCATGTTTTCTGTCACAGCAAGAATTTCATTTTCATTTTGTGTTTTGCTCTCACTTGTCTCCTTTTCACCCAGATGACCGTCATCTCTTAAGTTCACACAATAATGTCCTGAAGATGTCAGTTCAAGCTTAACAGGTTGTTTAAACATGGTTGCTTTGTCATTTGCAATGTCCAGAACTGCACTTGCTCTTTTCAATGAAGCCTTGCTTAAGAGCATTGGTATATCTGCAGGAACAACTTCTGTCTCTATTTTGCACTCGGTATGTCCTATTTTAACTGGAATGGTGACTTTCTTTGTGGAGTGAATAACTTTGCCATCACCAAATCTGAAAGGTCTTGAACTTTGTTTGTCATCTATTTTTTGTAACTCACTCTGTGGCAGCCCATTTGTATAATCATCAAGCCATTTTCTCCACACACTGTTCTTGTACAGGCTGTGTCAATCACAGCTGAACCTAAAGCCTCCACCATGAATATTTCTGTGTTGGACAAGGATTCATTTGAAAACAAAGTGATGTTGCATTCTTCAACATTATCTTTAAGTCCTTCATCTTTTGTCAATCTTACATGTTCTTTTTTGTTTGGACAGTCCTTTGCCCAGTGATAAGTGCTTTGGCAAATTGCACATTTTGTTCTTCTCCCATATTTATCAATGGGGTTTGTGCCTTGAGCCACGGTTTGGGGTTGTTGTGTAGCGTTTGACTTATTTCCCCGTTTACCTGAGTATCTCGTGTAATAGGCAGTGTCACTATCTGCGCTCTGCAGTGCACTGTCGCCCTCTCGTGGTGAAGCAACGTTATCTTCAAAAATTCTTTTCAAGGCTGATTTCATATCAACGAAAGAAAGCGCTGGGGCAAGCTGTAGCGCTAACTGTTTATCTTTAACGGTAAGTCCGGCAGTATCTAGTAGCTTGAAGGCTAGTACGGCATCTGGGAGCTCCATTTTGAACTTACGTAGCCTGTTGTATCGATGTTCGAACTCGACGATGTATTCCACCATAGAAACGCCACTTTCTCTTGTGATCCGGTCGAACTCCGTGTACGCCTCATATTGTCGATCTTTTTCTTCTTTTAAAAACACAGAGTCCAATTTCGCTATAAGCGTTTGCATTCCAGTGTCTGCATTTAAATCCTCAGCAGAAATTTCCAGTGCACTCTCCCTTGCTCTGTCCGTTAGTGACAGGGTAACTGCCAAAGCTTGTTTCTTTTTGTCCAAGTCGGTGACACGTCTCCAAATTTCAACCTCATTTTTCCAACTTTCGTACGCCGTCTTTGCGTCAAACGGCGGGGGATTTTTGTAATTTCCAGCAGCAGCCATCCTCTGCTACCAATGTTGATTCAATAACCACAACTGTTTTTAGCAATAACACTCTTTACTGCTCAAACACATGCAACTCCATCAGCTCCGTATACAAGACTGAGACTGTACCAACAAAAACCCGCGCTCACACTCAAAATGGTGATCCTCGCACATGCGCAGAAGATAAAACATAACTTAACAAGACTCAGTGCACTTTCTTATTGTAGCTCTTCCAGTGATCAACATTTATTTATTTATTTATTTATTTATATATATCCATTAACAACAAACCAGGTTGACCAAAGCTCAGTGTCTTTAGCGCGGCTTTAAGGCACTACGGGTGAACAGGGAGTTGGTTAAGTAATAGTTTTGTATTAATGTTTGAATATCTGGAAATTACAAAGAATCAAGTTTAAAATTCTTGTTACATTTTGTTTACATTAGATGAAAGGGCTTTTACAAAGCTTCAGAATCTGATGTGGTGCTGTCTTACTCAGACTGAGAGAAAGAACAACATGTTAATTTTGGTTTTGAGTGGTGTGTGGGGGTACACTTCTGCGACTGGTTGTACAGAGAAAATGAGTCGTTTTAAAGATGAAGAACTGAGCTGCTGCTCAGAGGGAACGGGTCAGAGTGAGTCAGGGACAAGTTTATTGACGACATAACATCAAGATGTAGGCTCATCCCATATACTGCAAAAAAAAATCCAAATATTATAAATATTGATTTTTCTCATGTTAAGGGAGCCATCTTAAATCCTTAAATTGATTTTGTGAAAAGTATGATACAGACAAGTTTCTGTCTCCTCCCTTTTCTTTCAGGCTTTTTGTTAAACTCTGGATGTGTTGCTGCTCCAACTCACAGTGAAGTCTCTGAGCCTCGACAAAACCAGGTCTACGTCTCAGTGTCCCAGAACCAGGCCCAGAACCAGGCTCAGGCCCAGAACCAGGCTCAGGTCCAGAACCAGGCTCAGGCCCAGAACCAGGCTCAGGCCCAGAACCAGGCCCAGAACCAGGCTCAGGCCCAGAACCAGGTCTTAGTCCCTCAAAGCCAGGTTTTTCCTCAAGTGCAGTCTCACCTTCCGTCTGCAGTGTCCCACCTTGAGTCAGTCTCTCAGAGTGAACCCTCTCACTCCCCTCACCCTCCTCCCCCGTCCCAGGTGCCCTACCCCTCTGCCTCCCTCCAGACCCTCGCCCCTCAGGTCTCTCAGCCCCACACAGAGCCCCCCGTCCCGGTCTCCCAGCCCGACCCGGTGCTCCCTCCTCCTCCTCCTCACTTCCAGCCCGTCCTGCCCCCTCCTCACCACGTCTCGTTCCAGCAGCAGCTCTCCCAATACTACCAGGACCCCCTTTACCCGGGGTTTCCTCAGGGAGACGAGGGGCAGGTGGTCCCGCCCCCTCAAATGTCCACTAGCCAATCAGGAGACGACCTGCCGCAAGGTCAGACCAATATATATCACACTGTCTTTTCTACAAATAATGATGATGATTAACCTAAAAAAAAACTTTAACTCTTTCGACAGATATCAACATTTTGAGATTTTTCTTCAATCTTGGAATCAAGGTAAGAGAAAACTCAATAAGAGAATAACGAGACGGGAAGCCCACGCTCAAAAAAAATATTGTTTTCAAATAAGCAGCGGTCTAAAAGTCGAAGACGATATTGAGAAGCTGTAATGGACTTAAATAAACCCTTGACTCTCTGATGTAAACACACATAGCTCGGCTTTTTTTTTTTTAATGGTTTTAATGAAGTTTGTAGCGGTTTCTTTCTGGTTTGGACAAACACTACGACTCCTGCAGACAAGTCGGTGAAATTAAAGCTCAGAGTGTTTGTGCAGGACAGTGTATTAAACAGTTGTGTAGTGCTTGAGCTCAACACGTCTCTCGTCTCTTCAGGCGTACACGATGCCGATGCTGGCCCCCTGTGCGTACCTCCTCCCTCTGCAGCATGCCCACTCTCTTCAGCCCAGACCCCGGTCCCGTTCCCCCTCTCCCCTCTTCCACCACCCTCCCCCCGTCCGACCCCAGGAGCCCTACCCTCCCTTTAACCCCGCCCCTCCCCACGACAACTCTGACTCCGCCTACCCCCCTCCGCCCGGATACGTCCCGCCTCAACCATTATCGTGGCAACACCAGATCAACCCCCCGCAGACCAACGCGGCCTACCCGGTGAACTACCCCTACGCCCAGGGCTTCTACCCCCCCTCACTGCCGCACAACCTCCAGGGTCACCACGGCAACCAGGGCCCCATGGAGCAGCAGCCCGCCAACGGAGACACGGCGCTGGGCCTGAGGTCGGCCAGACTCCCCGGGGCTCTGGAGGGGTCTGCCTCCGCTAACGTGGCTAACGCTAACATGGTTAATGTGAACGGAGGCCAGATGCACATGATCCATGGAGTTGGGTTTGGTACGTCACTTCAATAAGTCTTTGTGTTTGAAATACAGTCATAGTTTAATGGCATAACCTTGTACTCGTGCTGTTTTTGTAATATATGACTTTTATTTTAACTACAGACTAGGGATGCTCATTTTGATTAATTTTCCCGACCGACAACCGCCGCTCCTTAATCAATTATTAACCGTTAACTGATAAGATTATAATATTGAATTGGCATTAACGGCTTACAACGTCCTGGTCCCGTGACGTAAACACGCTACAAAAGAAAGCCTGCGTTGTGCTTGCACGTCGTCATGCAAACCCCAACAATATATACCAAATTAAAGCTTAAAGTCTCATCTTTACAACCACAGCGCCGACACCAAAGCCTTTTTTACTGACAAGCACAAAGATTTAGTTTGGACTTGTCTTACCTTTGACGGGTCTCTTGGACTAAAACAGCAACAAATCCACAAAAGCGTGTCTTTCTGTCCGTAAAAGGTCCAGTGAATAATATCCAGTAAAATAATTAGGTCCACAAGACATGTTATATCCTCCAAGGCTCAAAAACTGCAGAGAAGAAATTCCAACTTGAAAACTGCTGCAACATTTTTTGTCATTTCTATTAATAATAAAAGCCATAAGTTTTTTCGGAAAAAAGCTGCTAAAATGCTAACAGGAAGTGTTAGCCTTCGATTGACACCTTTTTCAGCCAACTATGAGGGGTTTTGACATGGGCAGGACCTGGATATGCACCAATGGCCGCACAGACATCTTCATGCATGTGTCAGGTGTGTGGTTACGCGTGCCGACGCGCTCCGTGAGTTAATAAATATAAGCTATATAGTAGGCTATTTTATTTTTAAACCATGCAGCAAACAAACAAAAAAAAAAAAAAACGTTTTAAACCGTTTAACTGATAGTATTAATCGGTCAAAATATTTACTATAGGTTAACGGTTAAACGGTCAATATGAGCATCCCTACTACAGACACATTGCATTTAGTTTTTTGGCCCATCAGAGCTGCAGCTGTGGTGCGTTCACAGACTGTAGCTCCACTGAAAGTACAGTCCTAGTCTTTTTAATTTCTTCTGATTTAACTGCTTTTTAACTCACAATGGGTTTCTTAGTCTCAAATCAATCTTAAAAATCTCAACAAGTTTCCTCACAAATCAAATAGACGGACATTTATTTAATTTTTATTACTTGAGATTGAGTCCTCATATGTCACACATTTCTATTAACTTAGTTGATGTGACATGTATCTTCCTGTAAGTACTGTGTCGTCACACTTTGTGATTTTAAAAACCTCAGAATCTTGTCGACAACAAAAAGAAACTGTCTGTTTCTAAAGAAAGGTTAGAAAGGTGTGTTTGATGAAATGTACGCACTAATCCTCTGTGTCTCCAGGTCACTCAAACCAGGAGAATCTGATGCTGCTGGTCGACCCTCCGCTCGACAAACCCATTGTAAGTTTATGCTTGAAGAGATTTAAAAAGTGCTTTGAAATCCTTTTAAAGTCATTCAGGTCAAATATAGTGTTAATGTTCTGTTCAGGTTGTTAATGTCCCAAAGTCCGGCAGTGGCCCCGGGTCCCCTGCTCTCTACAGCCCCGTGTCCCACTCCTCAGGCCCCGACAACAGCCATGCCACGTTCTACATGAGCCACCACAAACCGGCCAATCACAGCGCGGCGTTTGTCCCGCACGAGTCTCTGTCCGTGGGCTGCGGCCCCGAGGACAACTGGGACGAGGGGAGGAGTTCAGGTCCCACTTCAGGGGCCAGAGGAGAGGCTACAGGGGCCGCGGCAAGAGCCCATACCGAAGCAGAGGCTACAGCAATCAGTACAATAACTTTCAGAGGGGGAGGGGCCGGCACTGAGGCTCAGCCAATCACAGCACGGGACGACAGGCAGGTATACACAGGATCCCAGAAGCCCCCAAAAATGTAGTTAATCTTGTTTTGGTTATGTCCCTTTGTCAGAACTCTTTATTTGCCCGAAACATTTGTTTGTTTTTGTGTAACTGTCAAATTCACCAAAATGTAAATCTGTTTTCTCACTGTTTGTGCTTTTTTGAATTAATCATCTTTTTAATTGATTGAATAAACCTGAAACATAAATAAATAAATGTGTGTAAATTTTCAAATGTGTAACTCTCACAATCATCACTGAAAACTGAAAATATACACTTTTTTTTAAATGTATTTAAAAATTTGTTTGTTTAAAAACTAAATTCGAGCTACATTTTGATCTGATTCCTTCAGTTTTTTTTTTCTTCAGATGATTTCCTGGAGTTTCTCTCAAACTGAGGCCAAAGCGTTTGAACTGTGGCTGTGAAGATTCCTCTTTTCCTCCTCTTCCTCCGACGATCTGCTGTGCCTTTTTCTCCTCGGAGCACTTAAAAATGCTGATTCGCACAAAGACAATTAAAATCCATCAGTTTACTTGCTTTTATCACAACTTTTATTTTGTAAAAACTCTCCTAAATGCATTATAAACTGGTAAATATTTAAAGACGTTCCTGTGCTTAAGAGAACACTGTAGGCAATGTGCTGTGTGCTGCTATTGTTCCAGTTTTTACCCTTTTTTCTCATGAAACACAATAAAACATGATTAAACTTTTTTTTTTTTTTTTGAGACATTTATCCAGAAACCTTTTAGTTTGATATTTCTGCTTTGATATTTAAAGTGCCTCAAACAATTACTTTTCAACTAAACTGAAACAAACTGTAAAGTTTCAGATGCTGTGGTGTTTTTTTTTTTTTTTTTTTGTTAAGGTGATGAAATAAACTGTAAAATGTTGAATGTATGTGGGCTATAAAGTGAGCAGTTGGGCCAAAAAGACGAGTAAGCCCTTCTCTCGAGCTGTTGTTTGAAGGTGTATATTTACTGTTTACATGCTTTTATTTTGGTGTTCTTTTTGTTTGGTGTGTCTCGTTTGTTTGAGTCCGAGAAGCGTTCTCGCTTCAGATTCAGTGCCTTTTGTTTGTGTTTTGTCTAAAGACTGCTGTAAAAATGGGCTGTAATACTTTCTAAATGGTTTAATAAAGAAAACTTGGATCACTCTGATAACTTTTGTTTGGTTCCCAAAAGTATTTAACAAGCCTCAAACATATTTATTATAAACCGACTAAACTAAGTAATGAATGTAATCGTCCAGTATCCAAGTGGTCTATGGCAGCAGGATGGATGTATATATCAGATATACACTCACTTAAAGGATTATTAGGAACACCTGTTCAATTTCTCATTAATGCCAGAATCTAATCAACCAATCACATGGCATTTAGGGGTGTGGTCCTGGTCAAGACAATCTCCTGAACTCCAAACTGAATGTCAGAATGGGAAAGAAAGGAGATCTAAGCAATTTTGTGCGTGGCATGGTTGTTGGTGCCAGACGGGCCGGTCTGAGTATTTCACAATCTGCTCAGTTACTGGGATTTTTACGCACAACCATTTCATGGGTTTACAAAGAATGGTGTGAAAAGGGAAAAACATCCAGTATGCAGCAGTCCTGTGGGCGAAAATGCCTTGTTGATGCTAGAGGTCAGAGGAGAATGGGCCGACTGATTCAAGCTGAGGTATGCAGCAAAGCATTTGTGAAGCCACAACACGCACAACCTTGAGGCGGATGGGCTACAACAGCAGAAGACCCCACCAGGTACCACTCATCTCCACTACAAACAGGAAAAAGAGGCTACAATTTGCACGAGCTCACCAAAATTGGACAGTTGAAGACTGGAAAAATGTTGCCTGGTCTGATGAGTCTCGATTTCTGTTGAGACATTCAGATGGTAGAGTCAGAATTTGGCGTAAACAGAATGAGAACATGGTTCCATCATGCCTTGTTACCACTGTGCAGGCTGCTGGTGGTGATGTAATGGTGTGGTCTTGGCAGTGGTGGACGAAGTACAAAAACCAAGTACTTGAGTTAAAGTACAAAGGTAGGTAAAATATTACTTCAGTAAAAGTAAAAGTACTCCCTTTTAACTTTCACTTGAGTAAAAGTACAAAAGTATTTGCCTTCAAATGTACTTAAGTATCCAAGTACTATCATTTATTATGGCTGTAATGCCCATATAATCTGTGTCAGTCTCTTGTCCCCTTTAGGCGCCAGGGTTTATTTAAAAAAATACAGATTTTTGAGATCCAAATTTCAAAAGGCTGTGGTTTAAAAATGATAAGAGATAGAAAAACTAGAAAAATGTCAGGTATGACCCAAAGTATATAAGTATAATAATTTTAAGCATCTAATTTGCATACCATGACATTAATATATTGGCGGTTATGTTATTTACAGTACATACACACTAATGAACATATTATAGTTTTTTTTTTCTTATTCTGAAGAATAAAAAAACAGTAATTTGTAAAAGCAACATTACCAAAATAAAGAATAACTACAACTTCTAATAAACCATAACTAGTAAAACGTATGTAAATAGTTATGAGAAATATACACATGTACTGTATGTGTGTGGTTGCAGTTGCTTTATCTTTTCTTATCCATGTGGCATAGTTAGTAGTTTTTTAGAGTGTGGGACCTCTCATAAAGCACAGCACACAGCCATCACTTTTATTACGATCGCTGCTTTGATTAGTGCATTCTCGAGGACTATGTTTACCCCTGCCTCTCCCTCCTCGACTGGGTAAAGTGTCAGGATGAACAACAAGTATTTGTCCCAAACAGCTGTCAATAGAAGCCGCATTATTCCCAAACTCCCTGTCACTACCGCGGCCACGGCAGTACACGCGCCCCGGCTTCTATCACCTGTGCTAAAGGTAAAGCTGCAGGTGCTAAAGGTAAAGCTGCAGGTGCTACGCGCTCACGGCTTCCCTTTCCAACATCCTTCACGACTAGTTTCCTCCCATTTCTTTCACTGATGTTTGGCAAAATGTGTGAAAAACAGCGTGTGCTTTATGAGAGACGCTGAGAAAGGCACGAGCAGCGGCGCCGCTGTCCAAGTTACACACGCACTCACTCTCGCTCATTCTCACTTTCACTCGGCTGAAAAGACTCTAAAGGTAGATGTTCTCCCTCAGAATCAGAGTCAGCCATTACTAATACCAAAACTTCATCACAGGTGTATTTTTATTTGTTATTTTCATGTTTATCAGCTCGCGTGTAGAGAATGAGGCTTCTATTGAGCCGGTCCTGACACTCCCACTGAGACGCTTCTTTGAGGTCTTCTTCTACAAAACATTTTTAATGGAAACACAAGGAACGACTAGTTTTGCAAAATGTAATTGAGTAAAAAGTAAGATATTTGACTTTGAAAAGTAGTGAAGTTAAAGTAAAAAGTATCCCTTAATGGAAATACTTAGTAAAGTACAGATACTGGAAAAAACTACTTAAGTACAGTAACGAATTACATTTACTTCGTTACTGTCCACCACTGGGTCTTGGCACACTCTTTAGGTCCCTTGGTGCCAATTGGGCATCGTTTAAATGCCACGGCCTACCTGAGCATTGTTTCTGACCATGTCCATCCCTTTATGACCACCATGTACCCTTCCTCTGATGGCTACTTCCAGCAGGATAATGCACCATGTCACAAAGCTCGAATCATTTCAAATTGGTTTCTTGAACATGACACTGAACTAAAATGCCCCCCACAGTCACCAGATCTCAACCCAATAGAGCATCTTTGGGATGTGGTGGAACGGGAGCTTCGTGACCTGGATCTGTAACAAACAGCCAGTTTGTTACCTGGGTAAAAACACTTTAACACTCTTGCACTTTAGAATGTTCACACTGTGCAAACACAGCACTTTAAACAATATTAATTTGCACATGCCAGTAAGGAAAGAATGGCACACAATTTGGTTTTAAAATGTATTTATTGAATGATCTTTCTGTTGAGGATCCAGTTGATGTGAATGCGCTTTGATTGGTTTAGGCTCAGCCCTGGAAAAAGACATTAGAACCAAAACTATTTAGGTGCAATATGTGTTATGTGGGGGTGTAAGGGATTTTAAATGTTATGTATTACATTGTATTGTGTAAGGTTTTAAATACATATTTGGGTTGTGTATAGTGTAGGGTTATGGTTTAGTTGGATGGAGGATGTTAAATTAGTTTTAAGAAGGCTAATGTTAATGTTATTCCATGTGGGTTTTAGTGGTATGATCTAATTAGCAAAGAAGGTATTTAAGGCGTCTTGTTTAATCATTGGGGTTCTTCTTTGTCTGGTTGTTCTGCTGCTGGAGAAACCATGGAGCTAAACATGCTATTGCATACTGCCATTTATTTTGTAACAATGGAAAATTGAAAAGAAAAAGTTGTGGACCACATCATTTTGCCTCTGTCTGATATTTATCTCCTCACTACTCCAACCGCTAACGGCCAGCTGCGTCACAGCATCCCACAAATCTCCATCAACTGCAAGATGCTATCCCATCAATATGGGCCAACATTTCTAAAGAATGCTTTCAGCACCTTGTTGAATCAATGTCACGTAGAATTAAGACAGTTCTGAAGGGGGTCAAACACAGTATTAGTATGGTGGTCCTCATAATCCTTTAGGTGAGTACAGGTCACCTGTGTCCAAAAACAAACAAACCACCACTGCCACAATAAACCCAAACCAAGCCCCATTACACAAAATAGAAAACAAATAATGTCTCAATAAACAATAATGACTCCTACTAACGACACACAAAATAAATAAAGTCCAACATGTAAGAGGTTGGAGTGTGACGTGAGACTAAAGCTAACAGTCCTGGGGCCTGTTTCAGAAAGGAGGTTAAGTGAAAACTCTGAGTATGTTAACCCTGAAATGAGGGAAACTCTGGGTTTTCTGTTTCAGAATGGGAGGTAAATCAACCCCAAGAAAGCAGAGTAAGTCAAGCCCGTTTCTGAAAGAGAGGTAACTTATACTCAGAGTCAGTTACCATGGTAACTTACTCTGTGAACCTAACCTGGTCGGGAGCAGGTTTTCTTCAGTAAACCCAGAGTTTATTTCTTGTCCTCCTTTTTAAAGAGGAAGTGGTATTTAAACACCTCATTCATTCTTTCGATACATTCATTCATTGCGCACATTTCAGTCACGCAGAGCGGATCAAATTAAAGTGAATGAAATGGCATGTCCTTTTATGGACGATCCTGTGGATGAAGAGGCTGCATTAATCCGTGGGAGTTACATTTACGTCGGAGAGGATTTTGAGGCCCAGAGTGGATTTTTGTCATATCCATATTCATTTTTATTTGAGTACCGTTTTCTTTACAGTCAATAAGATACATCCATAATCTCATCCATCCTTACATCAGAAATATCAGCCATCGCGGCCGTGCTCTTACATCCGAGCAGATGCTTTGCGTTGCATTACGTTTCTTTGCAAATGGTAGTTTTCTGTATAACATCGGGGATGCAGAACATATTAGTAAGGCTACTGTTTGCAGAGTTGTAAGGAAAGTGTGCCTCGCTCTTAGCGCTTTCTCAGACTTTTGTGTTGTTTCCTGGGCACTGCTAGACACTGGATGCTATTCAGTTATTTAATATGTCAAATGTTAGTAAAGTCAGGTAGACTACAACCATGATATGCTCAAGCCTTACCTGATTGAATTACGTTTTTATATTTCATTTTCAGCTGCTGCCATGTTCTTTTAACACCTGCAGGATTGCACCTACATGAAAATTAAAATAAGGTTGAATTAATGTAATAATTACTATCTCTATAAAGTATTGGTCTACTTGTTACTAATTACTTTCTAAATCCCATATCAACATCAACCACTTGAACAATACAAGGAGAGACAAGAAACTGCACTTTTAATGCTTTCAAATAAACATACAATTGCATGAATTAATCTTGAAAAATATATCTTTTATGTGTGTTTGGGGGGACTATTGTACATGTTTTTGGTGGTAGGGGAACCCGAGTACCCGGAGGAAACCTACGCAGACACAGGGAGAACATGCAAACTCCACACAGAAAGGCCCTGCCCAGGATGGGGTTGAACCCAGGACCTTCTTGCTGTGAGGCAGGAGAGCTAACCACTCTGCCACTGTGCCGCCATATTATACAGAATTGCTTTGTAGTCTATGCAGCATTTAATGCAATTACATAAGATTTTACTTTAAATTACGGAGTAATCCCTTTAATTATATTACAGAACTGTAACTAAAAACTTTAGTTAACTTTAGTTAGTTAGAACTAAAAAGTTTTTAGATTACTTAGTAATTAATTACACACAACACTGTATAACAGTAATTCAAATGTAAACTTACGCATTGACTCGAGCAGCTATTTTCTCCCACGCTAACTCTCTGTCCTTCGCTGGCAGCCGTGTTGCTTTTTTAAAATATATGTTCTTACTCTCCATATGCTTGCATAAGCACATCCAGTTCTGCTGGTGAAAAATATGAAGACCTCTTTTTGTCTGGCGCCGTTGCCATGGTGACTCATAATATCTGCGCTCCATTGATAATGGCTTTTTATAGTTGTGGTGCATGCGCTTAACTCAGAGTCAATCAACTTAGAGTTGATTGAACTAACCAATTTCAGCTGATCTGTAACCGAAAACTCAGATTTTCCCATCTCAAGGTAAGTCAACTCAGAGTTCAAGTTTTAACTCAGAGTTGGTTGAACCTCCTTATTGAAACAGGCCCCTGGTCTGGGTCAGTGGTATTTTCTCTGGAGTGAGAGAGTGTTCATGTGAAGCAGTCGACACTAAACGACCATCACAGAGTCATGTTGGAGAGAGTTACCAGCCTCTGTATCTGCTCATGTCTCTGGAACCAGACCAACAGCAGCTTCCTTGTTCTGCTCACACTGAGGGAGCTGATTACCAAGTCTTCAGCACAGTTTTAGGGATATTCCACACAAAATGGCGGCCAACAAGACAAAAACAACAACAATAACAATAATAAAAGCTTCCTGTGACGCTGGAGCTTCTCTCTTGTTTCCATCTGTGAGAAACAGAAAAGTAACATTACTTCATTTACTTGAGGAACTGTATTGAGTCAATTTAATGAAATGTTTTCTCAGTTTAACTACATTCATGCCTTGTCCATAAAAACAGACACAATACAAATCTTTTCAGTTCATACTTTGTTCAGATGTTGGCTGTTCTTTACTTTGAGAGGATTTAGATCAAGCTAAGGTTTTCGTCCACCTACCGTCTTCAGGGTTTGTTATTGTCATGGAAACGCTGCCCTTTGACCTCACCTTCAACTGGAAAAGCTCTGTTGGAGACACAGAAGATCTTGGGCTCAGTTAATTGTGTTTTAGAGTTTGATCAGTGCTTCTAGAGTCTGGAGAGCAAAGTAAGAAAATTGTTTCAAAATAAAAGGATATGATGTAAAAGTGCCACTGCAGCTGCAGAGGGCCACATATCCTTTTATATAATGTCATCTTCATTTGTGATGAACCTAAAATAATCCACTTGAAGCTTTAAGATAAGAACCCTTTATTATTGGGCTTCTTAAACAGAACTGTTACTTAAACAGAAATGCCTAGTGTTCTTTAAACAGGACTGTTTAAAGAACACTAGGCATTTCTGTGAACAACAGTCTGAACTCACCCCTAAAAAGATTTTCTGATTTTCTCTTCACTGGGTCATAAATGGACATGTCACACAGATAATCCCCAGAATCCTCAGGTTTGAGTCTGAACAGATGAATCCAGACCCGTCCCTCTTTGAGAGCCTCTTTGTCGCAGTGAACTCGTCCTGAAAACTGCTCGTCCTGAAACGTTTCAACTCCTTGCATTATTTCAAATAAAAGCTTTGTGGACGTGGATTTGAAAAAACATTGAATGTTGATGAAAGACAGGTCCTTTTTGTTTGGACTGTCCCATCGTAGGGTGGTGTTGTGGTCCTCTTCAGCCTGATAGAGAGGAACCTGAGGCAGCCCTGGAGAGGACAGAGGAGGTCATGAGGAGCTGAGAAAAGAGTTCTTCTTAAACTGTTGTCATTGAACTCACCACAGACACAGGTCAGAGTGAAGAAGAGCAGCAGGATCACAGCCATCTTCTTCCTGAAACACAAACATTAGACTCAGACACAGAGTAACAACCTGAGGTTTACTCGTGGATCATGAAACACAAAAGTATCACTAAAGATCAAACCTTCCACTCGTCTGTTTGTTCTGTCGATATGAACTCCTCTTTGACCAGATTCTGACTCAAAACACAAACTTCAACCTAAAGCCTTTTCTCAGATCAAACATATTCCTGCTGTGCTTTTAAACAAGAGTCAAATATATTAAACTTTATTATCTAATAAATACATGACTTGAAACTGAGAATGATCAGTTGCACTTGGTGTAAATGAGGAGAGCTTAGGTTTAATAAAAAAATACATTTCTATCTCATTGTTGTCCTTGTATTTAATCGATCAGGAATAATGCCTCTGTGACCTGACTGACGTAGAATTACTTTAAACAACAGCAAAGTGACAGGTTCTGTTTTTGCTGTAAATGACTCTGAATCCACCTTTAGACTTGGACTTGTTCTGACTTGTCTTTCTGCAGCTCCCACAGCTGTGCAGCTCATCTGTTTAAGGTTCTGTCAAAGTTACACAAAGATAATCAGAAACCAGGAAGTCAGAACTGAACACAATGGACTGAACTCTTCTGAAGTCTTGATGCACACATCAGTCGTAAGAGTTGTAGTAAAGTTAATCTTTGCATTTAGTAATCAGGGGGCGCAGTGGCTCAGGTAGAACAGTTCCAGCTGTAACACTGCTGAATGGAAGCTTCATGTAAGTCGCTTTGGATAAAAGTGTCTGTTAAATGTGTAAATGTATCAGTCGGCTAAATTAAAAGAAATGTAAAATAATTTCCTAAATTACAATTTAAAGAGGCACTTTGCAACTTTTTTACAAAAATAAAGCCTCAAAGTCTTAAATGGTTCTAGGACAAGTTTTGTAAAACACAGTTCAAAGTGCTTTCATGAACATTAGATTGGTATTAGTAATGGCTGACTCTGATTCTGAGGGGGAACATCTGCCTTTAGAGTCTTTTCAGCCGAGTGAAAGTGAGAATGAGCGACAGTGAGTTTGTGACTTGTTTGGCGGCGGCGCTCGTGTGAACATTAAACAGGCAGTGACGAGAAGTTCATTCAATAGACTAAATAATGTGGTTTCCAGTGACAGTTGGAGGCGCGTATGACTCAGTCGTGAATGGAGGGGGAGGGGTAAACAATAGTGACGGAGGCGGCCCTAGTAAAACAGTGACGGTAACAAAAAAGTCCAACGCTTAACTTAGACAAACTTCACTCACGATGCCACAAGAAGAGTGGAGCAGCAGAAGGAATTTCCCGTGGGTTGCCCATAGATGGTTGCCCTCACCGCCCTCTTCTGAATATTTACACACATGTTTTACACAGCCTACGCGTTGTTCAGTTTCTGCTCTTCTGTTTGGAATCAACTTCAGCGCTTTAATCCGAGGTAAAAGTGTTATATTTAAACTTTTTTCTTCCATTAGCTCAGATGTGAACAGTGTTTTAACTTTTAGCAAAGCTTTGGACTTTTAAAACAACATTGTTAATTAAATTCATCCAACAATGCATTTGTTTTAAAAGTCTTTATTGCTGCATTAGTTCTTGTGCACTTTAAAAAAACACTACTCCTACTACCGCTTCACCGCGAGGTTCCAGTGTTAATGCTCCGTGTTTAAGAGCGAAGCGAGTGTGTTATCCGCAACCATAACGGACCGCGGAATCATTATTCAGGACAAAACCCTCTCCAACAGTGCATAAGGGTTCGTAAATGTATTTGTACTGGAGTTTAAAAGAGGCACTTTGCAACTTTTGACTCAAATCAAAGACTGAGGGTTGTTTTACTGAAACATCAGAAATAATCCTCCTCAGAGTTTTTAGCAGATTTAGCAGGTGATGAGTCAGACTGGAGCTCGTTTTTGTAAAACATCATGAACAGTAGCTGTACGACTCACAGCTGTTCATTGAAACACTTTGAATTGTGTTTTTACAAAACCTACCAAAGAACCATCCAGACTTTGAGGCTTTGTTTTTGTCAAAAGCTGCAAAATGACTGAAATAGAAGAAAGCGTGCAGGAGCGACTTGGAGGAGGGACTGACAGGTCCACCTGAGTCTCTCATGGTTCAGGCCAGAATCAAGTGAACCACCTTAAGTCACAGATAAAGGCATTAGTCCTGATCGATTAAATACAAGGACAACAATGGGATAGAATTGTATTTTTTATTAAACCTAAGCTCTCCTCATTTACACCAAGTGCAACTGATCATTCTCAGTTTCAAGTCATGTATTTATGAGATAATAAAGTTTAATATATTTGACTCTTGTTTAAAAGCACAGCAGGAATATGTTTGATCTGAGAAAAGGCTTTAGGTTGAAGTTTTCTGTTTTGAGTCAGAATCTGGTCAAAGAGGAGTTCATATCGACAGAACAAACAGACGAGTGGAAGGTTTGATCTTTAGTGATACTTTTGTGTTTCATGATCCACGAGTAAACCTCAGGTTGTTACTCTGTGTCTGAGTCTAATGTTTGTGTTTCAGGAAGAAGATGGTTGTGATCCTGCTGCTCTTCTTCACTCTGACCTGTGTCTGTGGTGAGTTCAATGACAACAGTTTAAGAAGAACTCTTTTCTCAGCTCCTCATGACCTCCTCTGTCCTCTCCAGGGCTGCCTCAGGTTCCTCTCTATCAGGCTGAAGAGGACCACAACACCACCCTACGATGGGACAGTCCAAACAAAAAGGACCTGTCTTTCATCAACATCCACTGTTTTTCCAAATCCACTTCCACAAAGCTTTTATTTGAAATGATCGGAGGAGTTGAAACGTTTCAGGACGAGCAGTTTTCAGGACGAGTTCACTGCGACAAAGAGGCTCTCAAAGAGGGACGGGTCTGGATTCATCTGTTCAGACTCAAACCTGAGGATTCTGGGGATTATCTGTGTGACATGTCCATTTATGACCGAGTGAAGAGAGAATCAGAATTTATTTTTAGAGGTGAGTTTAGACTTTGTACAGATGAGTTCAAATTGTAGTTCATCACAGAAATGCCTAGTGTTCTTTAAACAGTCCTGTTTAAAGAACACTAGGCATTTCTGTTTAAGTAACAGTTCTTTATATAAAAGGATATGTGGCCCTCTGCAGCTGCAGTGGCACTTTAACATCATATCCTTTTATTTTGAAACAACTTTCTTACTTTGCTCTCCAGACTCTAGAAGCACTGATCAAACTCTAAAACAAAATTAACTGAGCCCAAGATCTTCTGTGTCTCCAACAGAGCTTTTCCAGTTGAAGGTGAGGTCAGAGGGCAGCGTTTCCATGACAACAACAAACCCTGAAGACGGTAGGTGGACGAAAACCTTAGCTTGATCTAAATCCTCTCAAAGTAAAGAACAGCCAACATCTGAACAAAGTATGAACTGAAAAGATTTGTATTGTGTCTGTTTTTATGAACAAGGCATGAATGTAGTTAAACTGAGAAAACATTTCATTAAATTGACTTAATAGTTCCTCAAGTAAATGAAGTAATGTTACTTTTCTGTTTCTCACAGATGGAAACAAGAGAGAAACTCCAGCGTCACAGGAAGCTTTTATTATTGTTATTGTTGTTGTTTTTATCTTGTTGGCTGCCATTTTGTCTGTAATATCCCTAAAACTGTGCTGAAGACTTGGTAATCAGCCTCAGTGTGAGCAGAACGAGGAAGCTGCTGTTGGTCTGGTTCCAGAGACATGAGCAGATACAGAGGCTGGTAACTAGTTAAATTTGACTCATGTTGCTTTACAAGTTACAGTTAATTTATTTTTAAATTATGTTCATCCTGTATGAACTGTAAATAACATATTTAAATTAGATTTATACAATTTGTATAAATGACATTTTTCTAGTTTAGAGTAGGACTCTAGCTCTTTTCAAACAGTCTTTTGAAACTGTCATGTCTCTGTCAGTGGCTCAGTGGTAGAGCAGTCGTCCTTCAACCAGAAGGTAGTTGGTTCGATTCCCGCCCTCTCCACAGTTCATACTGTCGTTGTGTCCTTGGGCAAGACACTTAACCCACCTTGCCTCCAGTGGTGTTCCAGATGTGACACTGAATAGACGCTTAATGCAAGTTATTTTGAATAAAAGTGTCGGCTAAATGAATAAATGTAAATGTTTGGAGCTCCTTCACATTTGTCTTTTTCTGTTTGATTATGTCCATCTCTCAGGGCTGTTTTCTGAGGTCGTGACCTGCCACTGGCAGACCGTTTTTACAAAAGTGGACGGATGGCAATGTTAATGTGAACTTAAAGCCAAAGTGTAGACTTTTCTGTCAGATTTTAGTAACAGACTTGAGGGCTGTTAGCATAGCTCTTAAGATAAACTGTTAATAAAGAAAAATATACAATTTTAATGTTACTCACCAAAAAAAGGTAGAGCCATGCTTTTGTCAATGAAGGGCACATAATACAGCAGCAAGATATCCCTGAGCAACTGAAGAACCACAAAGTAAATCTCTGCATTTATTAATCAGTCGGCTAAATTAAAAAGTAATTGTTAAAGTATTTTCTAAATTACAATTTAAAGAGGCACTCTGCAACTTTTGACAAAAACAAAGCCTTAGTCTGGGATGATTCTTTGGTAAGTTTTGTAAAACACAGTTCAAAGTGTTTTCACAGCTACTGTTCCTGATGTTGTGATAAAAACGAGCTCCAGTCTGACTTATCACCTGCTAAATCTAACCAGGACCCAGACTCTGAGGCGGATTATTTCTCATGTTTTCAGTAAAACAACCCTCAGTCTTTGATTTTGTCAAAAGTTGCAAAGTTCCTCTTTAAATTCCAGTACAATTTACTAACCCTTGGTCACTGTTGGAGAGGGGTTTGCCCTGAACAACACTAAGGGTAGTGTTTTTGAAAAGTGCACAAGTGCAATAAAGAGTTTTAAAACAAATGCATCATTGGATGAATTGAATTAACAATGTTGTTTGTGAAATCCAAAGTTTCCACGACAGAATTCACACATCATGTAAGAGGTGGAGGAGTTGTGAAACTACACACTATGTGGTTTGTGGCAAGCGTAAATGAGTTATTTTCCCTCGGCTGAACTACAGACACATTGAAAGTGCACAAGCCACAACCGCGAAGGGTGTTTTATCCGTCCGTCCACACTGTTCCGAAAAAATGAACCATAAAATCATCATTCTTAAAATGATGAGAGCAAAGTACTGTTGTATCACTTGCATGAAATCCTTCTCTCCTCAAAGCCACTTCCCACTTCTTCCTCACATCTTTGTCCTTATAGGCACTTAATGTTACCTAACGCTAAAAGAAAGTTTTGTGCATCTAACAAGTGCTTTCGAACTTTTTTCCTATCTGAATAGTAAGTTATGTGGAAAACACTTGAGTTGAGGGAGGGAGATACATAGTCTAGCTAACGTTAGCTAGCTACGATTTCAGTACAGTACTATCAAAGATCCTTGCTCCTTCTCAATTCTGTGGATTTAAGGACAAAATACAACCAAAAGTACAATAGTAATGTTAAATCTTACTTGTGAAAAGTAATCCCCCGAGCCCTATTTGCGATGGTCCGCCGATTAGAACATAAAAATGTGGCAGATGACTTGGCTTGCCACTTTAAAAGTGGCAGACCACTTTTGATGGTTTATGATGACTGGCGGCCATGGTTCTAGCCTCTACGAAAACAGTTCGGCCACTTTTGTTAAAACGGCTGCTCGGACTTTGGCCACGTATCCTAATGCATAAGGGACTTTATTCAACAGGTCAGAGAAAAATAGGCTATTTATATTATTAAAAATGCGCACACATAATCGAAATAGAAAAAGCGTTTTGACAGCTGTAAGACATGTTTGTGAACATATGATCGAAGCCGTAAATCGTTAATTATGTGCTCATTTATACAATTATGTGTTTGGTACATTACTGTTAGCCTAGCCACATAGCCAGACTAGTAAATCGAGCACCGAGTGATTTTTGGAGTTAGAATGCAAATGACCACAAATTATTTGTCATTCATGTTAATATAGTAATTTGTACGTTTTTAAACAATGTGCTATTTACGTTTTAGGAGAAATAAAGAAGTGAAAAACATGATTCTATTGTGGTCTCTTTTTAATGCCACCTCATTTTGGATGCCGTTTTAATCAGAGGTCAGGTCACTTTCTAAAAGACAATATTTAAATACAATGGCTTCTTGTATGTATGTATGTAAGTATGCAGTTTTATAACATAAATCTTTCAATGGCATAGTGTTTACACACATTGTGCTCTACTTGGTTCAAACACTTCTCTATATTCACCAAAAGAGGGCGACAAAGACTTTATTTACAACTCCATGTATCAATGCTGTTCTGGGCTGTAGTCCTGCAGACAGATCCCTTGACAAATTGGTCGTTTTGACAAGGCCAGTGCCTTAGGTTTAGATTTAATATCTTACACTATTAAAAAATAATTATAAACTCCTGGTAAAAACTTTGATAAATTAACTCATCCAAAGTAATACACCATAACATATTTCCAACAATTTGCAGCTAAACAAAAAAAAGGTGTTTTAAAATCTGGTTGGCCATTGACATTGGTAGTAGACTGGACGGATGGCCTGTTTTCATAACGGCTAAAACATTGGCCTGCCAGTTAGAAAAGTGTTCGTCCACTTTTAAAAGTGGCAGACCACATTCGAAAGTGGCCAACCACTTTTAAAACTGGCATGCCAGTGCACAGTTCACAACCACCAAAAGTGACCGGCCAAAAAATGCTCCCTCTGTTTGTTGTGGCCTGTGCACTGGCCTGCTCTTTAAAAGTGACAGGCCAAGTGGTTGGCCAATTAAAAGTGTTTTTATTTTTACTTATCTGCAAACTTATGAATACATTTTATTTATTTTAGATCAGTACATTGAGCAACTAATCAGCAACTATGGCTTTCAATTTATTTTATAACTTATCTTTATCTTATATAGTGTAACATATTGAAATTGCCATCATTACTGCATCCTAATGTAAACCTACAGCAATGGTTTTATCTAAACTGTTGGACTGCCCTCACCTTGAACAACAAAAAGAAACCTCCACATGACTACTTTTGGAAACCCAATTTTTTCTATAAGCACCATTGTTTGTTTCTATTAGGCTGTGATGGATTCAGATAATGTGATGTTGAATGTAGCCACATACAAGATACAACTCAATCCGAGTAAACAATTATTTATTTGTATTATATATTTTGACATAAACACACACACACACACACACACACACACACACATACACACACACACACACACGACAGACAGAGACACACACACACACACACACACACACACGACAGACAGACAGACAGACAGACAGACAGACAGACAGACAGACAGACAGACAGACAGACAGACACACACACACACACACACACACACACACACACACGACAGACAGACACACTCACACACTTCCATCTCCACTTGGGGCACAAAGCGGGCCACAAAACCCAGGATGTGGTGGGGAGCTATAGATGCCCTGGAGTTCTCCCCACTTTCCTTTGCCAATACAAAAGTGGCAAGCCAAGTGGCAGACCACTTGGCTTGCCACTTTAAAAGTGGCAGACCACTTGGCTTGCCACTTTAAAAGTGGCAGACCACTTGGCTTGCCACTTTAAAAGTGGCAGATGACTTGGCTTGCCAAAAATGCGCCCTCTGGTGGTTGTGGCTGGTAAACTGGCAAGCCATCTGCCAGTTTGGGATCTCGGCGCTGCTGACTATGAGTACGACCGGTTCAAGATGGCGGCCGCAAATCTCGTCGCGCAGCGGCCAATGAGGCGTCTACCTATATATATGTCTATGGTGGCGCCAATCATAGACATATGAATGGCACCAATAGGCAGTAGCGTTCGATGGGGCGGACCTATGGTAATATTCCCCACTCTCCGCTGTATAAAAGCGTGAGCGTTCCGCTCTACACACACACAGCCTGTTTCACGGTGGGAGAAGATCGTTCACATTTGCTCAGTCCTCTTCTGTGTCGTCTCTCAGCGCTTTAATCCGAGGTAAAAGTATTTTATTTAAACTTTTTTCTTTCATTAGCTCAGATGTGAACAGTGTTTTAACTTTTAGTAAAGCTTTGGAATTTTAAAAACAACATTGTTAATTTAATTCATCCAACGATGGATTTCTTTTAAAAGTCTTTATTGCTGAATTAGTTCTTGTGTACTTTTCAAAAACACTACTCTTACTACCGCTTCACCGCGAGGTTCCTAGTGTTAATGCTCCGTGTTACGCGCCACCACTGTAGAAAGGTAGGCTACGCGTCAAACTAACCACCGCGGAATCATTATTCAGGACAAAACCCTCTCCAACAGCGCATAAGGTTTCGTAAACTTATTTGTACCTGTATTTAAAAGAGGCACTTTGCAACTTTTGACTCAAATCAAAGACTGAGGGTTGTTTTACTGAAACATGAGAAATAATCCTCCTCAGTTTGTGTAAAACATCCAGAACAGTAGCTGTACGACTTACGCAATCAAATAAGTAGAAAGGGAGGGGAAGGAGGGACTGACAGGTCCACCTGAGTCTCTCATGGTTCAGGCCAGAATCAAGTGAACCACCTTAAGTCACAGATAAAGGCATTATTCCTGATCAATTAAATACAAGGACAACAATGGGATAGAATTGTATTTTTTATTAAACCTAAGCTCTCCTCATTTACACCAAGTGCAACTGATCATTCTCAGTTTAGAGTCAGGTATTTAATAGATAATAAAGTTTAATATTTGTGTTTTGAGTCAGAATCTGGTCAAAGAGGAGTTCATATCGACAGAACAAACAGACGAGTGGAAGGTTTGATCTTTAGTGATACTTTTGTGTTTCATGATCCACGAGTAAACCTCAGGTTGTTACTCTGTGTCTGAGTCTAATGTTTGTGTTTCAGGAAGAAGATGGCTGTGATCCTGCTGCTCTTCTTCACTCTGACCTGTGTCTGTGGTGAGTTCAATGACAACAGTTTAAGAAGAACTCTTTTCTCAGCTCCTCATGACCTCCTCTGTCCTCTCCAGGGCTGCCTCAGGTTCCTCTCTATCAGGCTGAAGAGGACCACAACACCACCCTACGATGGGACAGTCCAAACAAAATGGACCTGTCTTTCATCACCATCCACTGTTTTTCTAAATCCATCCCTATAAAGTATTTATTTGAAATGATCGGAGGAGATGAAACGTCTCAGGACGAGCAGTTTTCAGGACGAGTTCACTGCGACAGAGAGGCTCTCAAAGAGGGACGAGTCTGGATTCATCTGTTCAGACTCAAACCTGAGGATTCTGGGGATTATAAGTGTGATATGTCCATTTATGACCGAGTGAAGAGAGAATCAGAATTTATTTTTAGAGGTGAGTTCAGACTTTGTAAAGGTGAGTTTAGACTTTGTACAGGTGAGTTCAGACTTTGTACAGGTGAGTTTAGACTTTGTACAGGTGAGTTCAGACTTTGTACAGGTGAGTTTAGACTGTAGTTCATCACAGAAATGCCTAGTGTTCTTTAAACAGTCCTGTTTAAAGAACACTAGGCATTTCTGCAGCTGCAGTGGCACTTTTACATCATATCCTTTTATTTTGAAACAACTTTCTTACTCAAACTCTAAAACACAATTAACTGAGCCCAAGATCTTCTGTGTCTCCAACAGAGCTTTTCCAGTTGAAGGTGAGGTCAAAGGGCAGCGTTTCCATGACAACAACAAACCCTGTAGACGGTAGGTGGACGAAAACCTTAGCTTGATCTAAATCCTCTCAAAGTAAAGAGCAGCCAACATCTGAACAAAGTATGAACTGAAAAGATTTGTATTGTGTCTGTTTTTATGAACAAGGCTTGAATGTAGTTAAACTGAGAAAACATTTCATTAAATTGACTCAATACAGTTCCTCAAGTAAATGAAGTAATGTTACTTTTCTGTTTCTTACAGATGGAAACAAGAGAGAAACTCCAGCGTCACAGGAAGCTTTCATTATTGTTGGTATTGTTGTTGTTTTTGTCTTGTTGGCCGCCATTTTGTGTGGAATATCCCTAAAACTGTGCCGAAGACTTGGTAATAAGCTCCCTCAGTGTGAGCAGAACGAGGAAGCTGCTGTTGGTCTGGTTCCAGAGACATGAGCAGATACAGAGGCTGGTAACTAGTTAAAGTTGACTCATGTTGCTTTACAAGTTACAGTTAATTTATTTTTAATTATGTTTATCCTGTATGAACTGTAAATAACATTTAAATTAGATTTATACAATTTGTATAAATTACATTTTTCTAATTTATAGTAGGATGGATGGCAATGTTAATGTGGACTTAAAGCCAAAGTGTAGGCTTTCCTGTCAGATTTTAGTAACAGCCTCTAAGTCTGTTAGCATAGCTCTTAAGATAAACTGTTAAAGAGGCACAAATATACAATTTGGAGCTGTCTTGTTTACTCACCAAATAAAACGGAGCCATGCTCTAGAGTGGTTAGCACTCCGGCCTCACAGCAAGAAGGCCCAGGGTTCGATTCCCATCCAGAGCAGGACTTGTGGAGTTTGCATGTTCTCCCTGTGTCTGCGTAGGTTTCCTCCGGGTACTACAGATTCCCCTACCACCAAAAACATGTACAATATAGGACTACAGATGGAAATTAGCTGTTAAGCTATAATCTGGTACAAGCATCTTTGCTCTGGCTTAATGTACATTGTACGCTGTCCTAAAGAGAAAAACTAAATGTAGTAATGCCAGTTTGTCAATAAAGAGCACATACAATAGCAAAATATTCTGGTGTTTTTGCGCAAAACTTGAGCAACTGAAGACAGTCTTAACTAAAAACAGTTAAAATCCATCTGAAACCTGTTCTTGCGTAACAAGAATAAAATCAGACTGCAGCTCTTTCACTCAAACCTTAAACACAAATGTTTATCACAAATGAAGAGCTCAGGCCGGTCTCAGTTTTGGTAGCATCCATTTATTGTGTAAATGAGTTAAAATATGTTCCACAATGTTGTTGGCTTCATGAACGCAGCCCGGTTCTGAACAGGCTGACCCACACACAATGCACTTATTAAAACATTTCACAACTTTTGAACACAGCCCGTACGTTCGAGGCTGCTTCAGAGGAGTTTGTTTTGTTTCTTTAAAGATGGAGGCTGCCGTCTGAAAGTGAGCGCTCTTGAAAAGGAAAGCACAGGGAAGTCACCGCTGGTCTTATACAGGTAGTTGTCTTTTAATCGTCGAGGAAGAAATAGTTTCCACTCTTCTTCTGTTCGGTGTCCTGTAACAAAGATAAAACATGAGGTTGTAACAAGTCCATACACTTTCATTTGATGCATTACATTTGTCACTCTTTCCATCCTTCCTTTATTCATTTCTTGTGAACAATATGACTTTTTATTGGGATGTACAGTGTATAATATTGACCTTTACAAAATGGTACTCTGTGGTGTTGTATTGACTTTATATTGACCTTGATAGAGTTGAGTTTGTTGATGCGAGGCCTGAAGTTGTTGGGGTCTCGTCTGAAGGTGATCTCCAACAGAGACAGGAACCGGTTCATTCCGGCTAAAAGACCCTGAGGACTGTCAGAACCACAGAGCAAAGCACATTTTATCATTATGTGCATGAAAGAATGAGGCTGTGACGTGTGTAGGCAGGTGAGGAGGAGCTCCGTGTCTTACGTGTTGGCAGCCGTATACTTGGAGGGAATCCCATCGAACACGATGACTCTGTCGGCCAAATACGTCGCCATGATGAAGTCGTGCTCCACCACAAACGCCGTCTTCTTGGCGTGAAGGATGTACCTGAGAAGACGAGACATATATTGTACAGATCTAATGGAAAATAATATTCTCCAGTTACCCGTTACACCTTCAGCTTCTGCTCCACACGAGGTTTAACTCACTTTTTTATTCTAGTTAATGCAAAAATATGGGGCTGAAACGATTCCTCAAGTAACTCGATTACAAAAAATGATCGAGGCCTCGAAGCCTCTTTTAATTTAATTTTTTTATTTTTATGTGACAACGCGTTTACGACACCCACAAAGCGGAAGTAGACGCAAGGAGTTAGCGGTGTTTTGATTTGAGGGTGTGTGCGCGAGCTGCAAAATGTAAGGGAGTGATGGCGATTAGCAAAGAGAAGAAACAAACAGGAGAAAACAACTCAAACTGTCCAAGGTTTGGGTTTCATATTAAAACGTAAAGAGAACATTGTGGCGTATGTGTCCATTGCAAGATCGAGCTAGCATACCACAACAGCACGAGGTCCACTCTACTCAGAGACCGGAGGACCGTCACCCGAGACAAGGTCAATTCAATGCAGCATTAAATAAATGTGATTGTTAGTCAAGATGAAGGCTGTTAAATCAAGTATGTTAACTATGTAATGGACAACCCACAACGGGCAGTACAATTATGTGAAAATATACCGCACGCGGAGGGGTTACACAACACCAGATTAGCGTTTGATTAGCTTTTACGATGAAATATACTAGATTCTTTATAATGTGAAAACATGCATGTTGGTTTTATCATTTACAGTTTTTAAATATACATTTAAATTTATTTTACACACTCAAAGCATTATCCCATGATTGTATATCGAACAGAACTTTTAGTTCTGAAAGTTAAGTTGCATGACTTAAAGGCAGAGTTTTTGTATTATTATTATTATTATTAATTTAATGTATGCCTTAGTTTTGATACTAAGTAATTTGAAAGTAATTCATTTTATTTGTTTTTGCATCATCAGAAAATGCTTTATTTAAAACCCCAAATGAATGGCACTTTATTTTTATTGTTCACAGTACAAGTACAGACAGAGAAACAATGGGTAATAACTAAAAGTTTATTTTTGATGTATGCATTGCATTCATTAAAAAAAAAAAAGAGGAAACTTGGTTGTTCTTTTTAAGAGACCTAAGTCTTATTTTCTCTTGCATATTTAATATTGCACTTTAAGTAAAAATACATTTTATCCGATTACTTATTAATTTTTGGTAGAATACTCGATTACTAAAATATTCGATAGCTACAGCTAGGCCTGCACGATTCTGGGAAAAATATGAATCACGATTTTTTAGCTTAGAATTGATATCACGATTCTCTACAACGATTTTTTTTCTCATGAAATGTAATGTTTATTACACACATGAACCATGACAAAACAAAATAAATTGGAAGTACCAAAAATATTTGTTTTGGCACCTGTAGAACATTGCACATCACCACAAGCCTGTAAACATAGAGGCTTCAATGAATAAAGAAGAAACACTCTTTAACTGCTTGCCTTTTGTACAATTAACATTCAACAGGCCATTCAAGTAGGTTACCAAAAATAGAAGTTTAGCGCACAGCGCTGAATAGGGATGGGCGATATGGCCAAAAATCCATATTGCGATATACATTGCAGCCTCTTGCAATAACGATATATATTGCGATATATAAATTATAATAGAATCATTTCAGAACAGGTTACATAGATCCTAAGGAAAGCCAAACTGCTAAATGTATTTTTTAATGTTATTCCTGTATTCCTGAAAAGGAACTCACAATCTTCTTGCATAAAGCAACAGCACGGTCAATTCGGGGATCTTTCACACTTTTTTCTGTTGACAAACGTGTAAGATTTTAATGTTAATTTAATCTATAATCTCTCTCTCGCGCTCGCTCGCGCTTCTCTCTCTCTCTCTCTCGCCTCCTCGCTCGCTCTTTGGCTAGCTCACTCCGTGAAGACTTCCACGGAGTCTTCACGAGCTGGCAAAGCTGGTATTCAGTAACATGTTTCGTTTTGAGGTAGTACAACAGATTAGTCGTGTTACCTCTCTTAGCCGGAACTGTTGCCCCACACACTCTACAGAGTATAATTTGCTGCTGCACGTCAGACGGCTTAAATCCGAATTACGTCCAAATAATGGATGTTGCGTCTTTTTCACCAGCTCCTCCGTTTCGCTTTCAGCCATGTTTCAAGCTGCAGCTCGTGGCTGTAAATTTTGCAGGGAAATTGCGTCATCAACATGTATTATCGCGGTAGTGCAATAGAATTAAAATCTCTATCGTATGCCAATTTTTTATCATTTATATCGCATATCGTTCATATCGCCCATTACTAGCGCTGAATATGGCCTGAACATGGCTCTAAATAGGCTAATTGAATTGTCATTCAACATTCTGAGGGTTCAGTGTCTAAAGAAAAGGAGCAATTGGCCATTGAAGTGCAGTTGCAGTATCAAAAACTAATAATTTATTTTGTATATATATAGCGGCACCTTGTCTTTAATTGGTGGTTGTGGTGTTACCTTGCGGTGCTGCAACAAGGGCAAAGCATACCTTGCAAATCACACCAGATTGACCCTCGTCTTCTTGCTTGAATCCAAAATACTTCCACACCACGGAATGTGAGTCTTTTTTTGGAACAAGTTGAGACTGAGTGGTTGGCTGATTCTCGTCACAAGGACCTGGGTTTTCATCAATATCCATTTTGTTTATTTCCGAACTACCGCGCTCGCTAGACGAGTGAAACACGAGACTAAAAGGCGCTGTGTCGTTGGCTGACGGTGACATCCTGTGAGAGCGGTCCTTTCAAAATAAAAGCTGTTTTTTTTTTTTTTTTTTAAATCGAAGTCATTTAAAAATTAAATCGTGAACAGGGTGAATCGAGATCGCGATTTTATAACGATTTATCGTGCAGGCCTAGCTACAGCCCTACAAAAATAACTTGAAGTAGGGCTTTTATGAGGTCACTGTTAATGTAGACTGTCCTGTCGAGCTTCTTCAGGGGTTCAGGATCAAAGAGATTATTTAAGTCTAAATCAGTGACTGAAGTTACAGCGTTACATGAACCTGGTCAGGGCTCACCTCTTGATGACTCTGGCAGCCATCAGTCTCTGCTCAGAGTCGAGGTACGCCGAGGGTTCGTCGATCAGATAAACGTCGGCGGGTTTCCCCAAACACAGCGTCAGGGCCACTCTCTGCAGCTCACCTCCGGACAGGTTCTGCACCTGTTGGGACCAGACCAGAGGAACAGCAGGGGTCAGGGGTCAAGAGTGATGAGGTTTCAGTGCGAGTTCAGTAAATGACAGGGTTCTCACGTCTTGGTCGATGATGCTCTCGATCTGCATTGGCTTCATGACGTCGGTGATGAACTGTGGATGTGTGTAGGCGTCTCGGATCTTATCGTGAAGCAGAGCTCGGACGCTGCCCTGAGGGAAAAGAGAACAGACTTTACTCGATTAAACCAGAAAACTGAAATAAACAAAACTAGATTCAAAAACAGCTTTAACCTTTAAGAAAAGCATCTGCCTTTAACTTTTAATGTTTTACTAAAAGGTTAGTATTTTTGTCAAACATCCTTTTCCTTTCCATTTTCAATTTCTATTCTTGGGCAATCTTCATTATTGCTCACAAGCTTCAGGGCTTTTAATTTGTAAGGGTCACAGGATGTCGTACCTTAAACTTGGGGCTGATGGTCTGAGGCTTGTAGCTGACGTTGAGGATGGGAACGTCACCTGAAAAAAACAAACTGGATTAAAGTGGTCCTTATTATTTCTCATTACTGTAGAATGTTTGTGTGTAAAGCCTCACCTCCTTCGTCAGGTTTAAGTCCTCCAGCGAGCATCCGGATGAAGGTAGTCTTCCCTGTGCCTGAACAAACCCCCCAAAAACAGATTTACTAATTAAACTTGTTTTTGTTCTGGAAAAAACATTGGTTTAAAACCCTTAATTAACCCCCGACACTATCGGCTAAAAACAACTTTAACCACTTCTCAATTTAAAAACACTGCTTTATTCTTCAATAGCTTTTAATGTTTAACATTTTAATCTAGCCTCAGACCCTGGTCCCGGTCTGGTCTCAGACCCGGTCTGGTCTCAGACCCTAGCCCCGGTCTGGCCTCAGACCCTAGCCCCGGTCTGGCCTCAGACCCTAGCCCCGGTCTGGCCTCAGACCCTAGCCCCGGTCTGGCCTCAGACCCTAGCCCCGGTCTGGCCTCAGACCCTAGCCCCGGTCTGGTCTCAGTCCCGGTCTGGTCTCAGTCCCTAGCCCCGGTCTGGTCTCAGTCCCGGTCTGGTCTCAGTCCCTAGCCCCGGTCTGGTCTCAGACCCTAGCCCCGGTCTGGTCTCAGTCCCGGTCTGGCCTCAGACCCTAGCCCGGTCTAGTCCCGGCCTCGTACCGTTCTCTCCGAGCATCACCATGATCTCGGAGTCGGAGAACTCGCCGGCTCTGATTTCTAAAGTGAACTCTCCCATCGTCTTCTTCATCTCTGGATACTGTCCACAGCAAAGAAAGAAAACACGACTCAGCACGTTTCATCAAAGACTACACTTAATACTTCAAAATAAAACTTAAAGTGAACGTTTCCTTTGTCAAAGTAAAAATGGAAGACCACATTCTTGCCACAAACACTTTCTAAAATTATTGTAAGTTTTTATTACTGCAATTAATATACACAATACAATAACACACTGTAGCTAAAAAGTAACTGTATAACTTCTAAACATAATACTTAAATCCAGCTGTACCTGGTAATGCCTCAGTCTCTTCACTTCCTCCTCGTTGGCCGTTTCAGCAACTTTAAAAACCAGCGAGGTCTCTCTGAACCTGAGATTCTCTGTCGGAACGTAACCGTCCAGGAAGATGTTGATACCTGCAGCAAACACAGTTATTGGACCAACGTCATGATAAACTTATCATCACCTGGTAGATGTACAGTGTCTTTTAGTTTTGTTTGGAGCAGTACCTTCTCTGACGCTGAAGGGCATAGTGACCACTCCGTAAGCACTGGGGACTCCGTAAAGGCAGCAGATGAAGTCAGACAGATAGTCCAACACACTCAGGTCGTGCTCCACAACAATGATGTACCTGGACACACAAATATACACACCTGGTTAAAAATCACACATAAGAACCAAGAATCTGTTTCATTTTTAACACAGAAACTAGGGCTCTATAATCAGTTTTTTAGGTTTGAACTGTGGTATATTATACTGTTTATCCTCCTCAGTAACAGAAACAAAGGTTTAATGAGTTACAGTGTTCACATTCACAGCAAGAAAGAACTATTGAGACTTATGCTTCATTCATGTCTGGTTTTTAAAAAGGTATTGAGCCTCTGTTAAAAGAGAAAAGGAGCTACATCTGACTTGTTTGTGGCGTTAAATGATACAAAGGTGATTCATAAAGCTGATATTCCCACAGAGGGGAACACAATCCTAACTCACTGTGGCTTTTCATGACAACAGCTCTGTGTGATCTTAATAGAATCTAAAAATAAGCTCTGGTCTTAGCGTTTTTCTCACGTTTCAAACATTCAGCAGTAGTTCTACCGTTAACTGCATTTTTCAGGTGTGTAAATGTGACGGAGGAATTATCGCACTGGCTGTGATATTAACGTTTATATTGTATTGTATTAAGTTTGAAAATATTTAAAAGAGTAGCTCAGACTTTCTTTAGCTGCAGGTAAACGAGTGCGTACCTGTCGGGGGTGATGAGGGAGCGGATGGTAATGGCCGCCTTCAGCCTCTGTTTCACATCCAGGTAACTGGACGGCTCATCGAACATAAAACTGGGACAAAGACAGAACAGACAGTGAGCACAACACAATCTGTGAAAGGGTTTAACATCAGTGTGAATTAAAAACTGTACTAACATACTTTACACAGTCTATAAATAATACACACACAAACCAGAGTGAGTGGATCTGAATGTAACTCTAACTGCTTCAGACTCAGGTAACGTCAGATAAAACCCCTTTTGTTCATAAGTCTTTACATTTATACACACCTTTGGGGTAACAGCAGTAGTAATAAAGCCTGTGTGCTGTAGGTTTATGTGATCGGTCTAGTCTTTAATAAACACTCGCCTGCTGCAGGATAAAGGTCAGGATACTGATGTAATGAATTTTAACTTAACTGTGGTATTAACCTGATAAATGAAGTCTGCTTGAGATCTACACTGGCGCTGGTTATATCTTACACGTGACGTCAGATAAACAGCAAAAGAAAGCTTTACATTGTAGCAGACCATTTGAATTCTACAGATGGTCAGTGGTTGTAAGGCCAGAAGTCTTCAGGATTAACAACTGTTTGTTTTCACTCACTGTTTATTCAGCTTTCCCCAGAACATTCTCGTTCCACTGATGGACATTTGGAATGTCTTTGAATATAGACTTCTACAATGGTCAAACACTACCCCCTGGTGGTCAAATGGACGAATGACTGACTTCTCATTAAAAGGACATTTTCGTACTTATTCCATTAAAAGAAAATGTATTAAGATATTGTGGTGTTTATACTGTTCTTTTCCAGGACGCAGAGTTGTGACGAGATAACTCCTCATCCCAGTTTGTTTGCAGGTTGTGTTTTGTTTTAATGAAATGTAATGAATGTTTCCATAATGAGTCGACAAATATGCATTTTCTGTGTTTTTTTTGTACGAGTTATGGAAAACCAAGAAAGAAATTGCGAAGCGAGGAATGTTTTAAAACTTAGTTTAAACATTTAAACTGTAGTTAAACTTCCCAAAGCAACGCCCCTTGAGGTAACGAGTAAATTTTCTTTTGTTTAAAGCCTGCAAGCCTAGCTTGCTACACTAAGTTTTCTTTTTCAAACGGCTGCTCCAAGTGCTCCCGTCTGCTACAAGACGGAAGTTATTTTGGCCTTTTTATTTTTAAAGACCGTGCCTGCTCACGAGTTTGCTCGAACAAAACAAGCGCTCGCAGAAGCAAGTTTAAACCAGAGCACGTTACAACCCCTCTGACGTTCGGAACCGGGCAGGACGAGCCAAATTCTGGAGGACACTTTGGACCTTGTCGCGAGGGCCTCCCTGCACCGATCCCAAAAGCAGAGTGAGTTTTGCACGTGACACACAAAGCCTGACGTCATAAAAACATAGTCTGTTAAAGCCCTGACTTAGTAGACCCCGCTGCTCCCCTAAAAGTCCTTTAGTAAGCTTTGATAATATAGAATAAAATAGCCAAACATTCCTGGTTTCACATTTTCTCTGAAAGTAAATGTTAACTCTGTGTTTGTCCCTTGTTGTGTTCAATTCGTTCCCATCATTTTATTCATCATTGTTCATTTGTATCATTTTTATTAAAATTCCATAAAGACATTAGTGTTTCTTTGTTTATATCAAGTTATATTCGAAAACCAGAAGAATTCTCTTCCTTTAGATTTTTGAGACTAAAACTGAACAGTTTCCTCGGACCTGTTAAAAATCGAGGTGGTGCCCCAAAATATAAATTAATTTAAATTTATTAATATTAATCTGATATATATATATATATATATATATATATATATGCAAATTTCTACAACATAAATCCTATGTTCCCGTTTAGACAGAGACCTCACAGAAACCTGATCAGGGGTGTGCAGCTGTATAGATTTTAAGAGTCCTCACATGTCTGCTCTCTGGATACAGACGACAGCACAGGCAAACCTCTGCAGCTCTCCTCCGGACAGGTTCTCCACGTTCCTCTCCCTCAGGTGAGTCAGGTCTGAAGATACACAGAAGTCGTTAAGACAGTACCTTCCAGATATTTCACTTTTACTGAACCTTTTTGTTGATATTACAAGACCAAAAGACATGAGACACAATATAGACTCCACCTGAGTGAGAATGCACTTTTAAAGACTGCCATAGAAATATGTTTCAACATATTTTTTCCATTTTTTTAAGAAAGTCATTAACTTCAGTCCTCAGGTACAAAACACACATTAATGACTTCTTAACCCCTTAAATGCCAGGTTAAGTGAATTAAGTCTGTTTGTGTTTTGATGAAAAGAATCTCATGAATTAGATTTTTGGGGAGGTTACAATCCAAATCTGGGAGTGTCAGATTTTTTTTAATTGTTGCCATGGAAATACAAAGGGATTTTGAACACTGGGGAATAAAAAAACTAAATAAAAATTTAAACAGAAATCATGTTGCATCGACAACAAAAAATAAAATAAACTCAAAAAACTTAAAATGAGACTAACCTCTCCATCTGATGATCAAGTAAAAATTTTTTTAAAAATCAACCAATTACCACAAATTTTCGCCCTTAATATGGTTCTTATTTACTCTGGGTTTTCATTAAACACCAGCTTTTGCTCCAAACGTGACACAGGAACAATATCTGAAGACATAAGTGTTTTTTGTTTTACCGAGTTGTTCACAGACAATGTCCTGTGTCTCTGTGTCGTCTTTCCTGCTCAGAATGGCCCCCACCGACCCCTGCAGGCAAATAAACAAAAAAATAAAAACAGGAATTACAACTGGTTCTTCCTGACAACCCAGACTCAACAGTCTCGAGTCCTCTTTTATAACTCGTACCTTGACGGTCTTTGGGATCTGGTCGACGTACTGAGGTTTGACGATGGCACGAAGGTCGTCCTCCAGGATTTTGGTGAAGTAGTTTTGAAGCTCAGAGCCTCGGAAATAAGTCAGAATCTCCTGCCAGTCGGGAGGATTCTGGGAGAAGGAACGAGACGGAGAACAGGTCACTTAAGAAACAAGCACAGCACTAAAACACAGCAACAGAAAGAAGAGAAAACTGATGGATTTGATTTTTCTTTTGCCTGTTCCCAGCTTCTTTCCAGATCTATTTTTTTAACTTTCCATAACTCTGAAGTTGTGGCTTTTAATACAAATGCGAACATTTAAACAAAGCAGGTCATTAAAAAGGTTCCTTAATTTTAACCGTCCTCTCATTTAATAATGCCCGGCCAAAAATGAAAACTTATCAGACCTTGGACAGAAGATAGAAAAACCATCTTGATTTAAGCATAACTGCTCAATATAAACTCTCATTTCTTAAAACTCACATCAAATTTGCCCAGGTTTGGTTTCTGTTTTCCGGCCAGAATCTTCAGAGCCGTGGACTTCCCAATCCCGTTGGTCCCGACCAGCCCCAACACCTCGCCCGGCCGCGGGATCGGGAGCCTGAGGGAATGTCAGGGCAGTACAGTGCATTAATAAAGCAGGAAAAATCATAGTTTAACATGCTTTTTAGAGCCTTGACTAAGAAAACGTACAGACACTAACAGGGCCAAGCAACACTAGTCTTTATAACATTTAGAATAAAAAGCAAAATGGTCTATAGAGGAAAAAAAACTACATTTGAACTGCTTTTTTGTTTAACAAAATATTTTAAATAGCCATATCGAACAGCCCTGGGTTAGACTCTAAATCTAAGGGTAAAGCTTGTTACCGGTGCAGTTTGAAGGAGTTGGCGCAGTATCTGTGTGTCGTTTCTTTCTCCAAGTTGCTCGGCAGATTCACGATGGACAACGCTCCGAACGGACATTTCTACAAAGACAAGACGACGGCAGAAGAAACGGATCAGAACAGCACTGTTTTTTATTCTCACCCAATCATTGAAATAATTTCAGAAACACAACATAAACATATTAAAACTGATTGGTATACAATAAAGATAATGACTATAAAAGGTGTGTTTGAGATAAACTGTGCCTCGCCTGGACAGCAGCTGTGGACGGGAAAAACGCCTCTGTTTAAGTCGAACAGTTCATGAACAGAGACCAGCCTGGTTCAGATCACAGTCTCTCGTCTGAATTTCCCATCATGCACTCAGACCCTGTAGTCCGTGCAGGCGAGAGCGAACGGGAAACTGCAGCTGCCTTGATCTCATGAGATTAGAGTTAGCGGCGCACAAGTTAGAGCTAGTCCGCCACAAAACTAACCAGCATGCACTGGGCAGGCCTGGCTCATCTCGAACACACCTAATGACTATTTCCACTGATGAAAAAAGAAGCATATTCCTACTATTGTTTAGAAAAGTGTTTGACTTATATCATGTTTTAGTTAACAGCTATGTTATTGTGCCATATTATTTGACTGTGTGCAATAACAATATGTTTATTCCATAGGTTGTGTGCCATATAAACTTTTGAGTTGTTAGAGTTTGTGTGAAGTATTGAGTGTGAATTCTTTTTTAAAGGGATGTGTCCTAAATGTCTCAAAGCAGGCCAGTGTAACAGTAATGTGTATGATTTGTGTATTTAATAAAGGCTTAACTACAGGGAAACATGTTCCAAACAGGTTTTTACCTTTTATTTTGAGTTGTCATAATGTTGTGGCTCACATAACTCCAATGTAAGAAATAAAATGCATGGCCATTAAGAACAAAAGATGGGAGTTTTGGAGATAAGATGTTTCAATGTGGATATTTTGATGTTTATGAAAGAACTGAGCAGCCAAAATAAGCCACAATAAGACTCATAAAAAAGTAAAATATCTTTATTCACACTAATATTTTAATTTTGTCTCAGTAATTCTGCCATTATACTATTACTATTACGTAATTGCCATTTAAGCAGCAACAACATTTTAGGAATTACAGACAATTTGCTTCAGAGAACGACCTCAGAGCATTGTTTCAGTGACTCTACAGTGAGGCCTGCTCTGTAAGCCCATAGAACCTGAACATCTTAAAAAACCTGCCTGTTAATGTCTGTTTTTTTACCTTGATGCAGATGCCGCAGCCTATACACAGAGACTCTGAAATCCACACGATTTTACTCTGAGGCGTCACCTCGATGCACAGTTTACCTGCAAGAACAACACACACCTGTTAATATATCATCCTTACAGCTCTGTCCAGACCCCGGCCTCGTCACTGAGCCACTGACCCATGCGGACGACCGGGCAGCTCTTCTTGCACTCCTGGCGACATTTCTTAGGTTTGCATTTGTCGTGGTTGACAATGGCGATCCTGGTGTTTTTGTCGGCCATGTTGGAGGCGACGGGCGCTGAGAGAGAGAATAAAGACTAATTATGACAAGTATTTAAAGCTTTGGAAAAACCCCAACAAAAAAAAAGATACTTAAGTGTTCAAAACAACAGATATAGTGCCTGTGACCAAGCTCTTTATTTTATTTTTAGACCAGAGTGTGACAGATGGAGTTTTCATTTTTACTTTTGTCACCTAGGGCTGGGCGATAAATCGATTTTATTGATTAACTCAAATTTGACGTTAAGGGCGATTTGTTTTTAATGAAAATCGGTTTTCTCTTTAACTTCCACCACCGGCTCTCCCCTTAGGCTTCCGTAGTTCAGAGTGGGCTCGCCCTCCCCCCGCTTTCCAGTTAACAGCGCAGAGCTCGTTCCAAAGAAAGGCACCATTTCATCCGTTGTTTGGAATTAGTTTTTTTTTTTAGTGTCAGACACAGAACAAATAACGCCACATTGCAAAGTGTGTTTAAAAGCCGTTGCTACCAAAAGGTAGCAGCACAACAAATTTATTCCAGCATCTTAAACAGAGGCATGCAGCCGAGTGGGAGGTGTGAGCCTCTCAACGAAGAGAACAAGACCGCAGTTCACACACACCCGCAAAAAAACAAACCACAATCTTAGAAAGATTTTCGAATTGTAACCCCTATGACAAGAAAGGGCCCCGGTGGAAAGCAATCACGGATTCAGTGGCGAAATATATAGCAAAAGATATGGTGCCCATATACACTGTGGAAAACCTGGGGTTTATTGACAAGATTAAAGTTCTCGACCCCAGGTATGTGCTACCAAGCCGGAAATATTTTGTTGAAGTTGCCTTGCCTCACCTGTACAACAGGACTCGTGAAAAGATCGCTAGAGAGCTGGAGGGGGTGTCGTTTTACTCCGCCACAACGGACCTGTGGTCGAGTCGAACGATGCAGCCCTATATGAGTTTGACTGTGCATTTTATTAAAAACTGGACAGTGAGTGGCCCAACCTCCAGTGCTTTAGACATAACCTGCACAACGCGATAGGTAAGAGTCTAATGTCTATGCATTCAACAGCCCAATTAATGCATGTTGTAATTAATACAATTTAATGAAATCAATACATATTTCCACAAAATGTACATGATTAATCATAATTGTGTGTGTGTGCCCCTTAGTGTGCATTAATAATGTGGAAATGTGAAAAGAAGGAAATGTTTAGATTAAACTGCATAAGCGAAAATCAGAACAAAATAAAGAGTACATTTGTTTTGAGCAATTTCTTTGTCGGTTGTAGTTTGTTTTTAAATAGAGAAAATAAATAAAAAATAAATAAATAAATAAATCGATTAACATCGATTAAAATCGAAAAATCGGGTTTGGTGTGAAAAAAATCGGAGATTTTTTTCTTAAGCCATATCGCCCAGCCCTATTGTCACCACCGTTGTATGTACGTCGACTTTGTCGAATTTTTGTTTAGATATGTTTAAGCCTATTAAATGAGTGAGCCTACAAAACATTTTTTAAATCACTGTTTAAGATTTGATTTCAATTTCAGATTTTAATTCAGGGAAAACATGTGTTTTTTGGTGTCTGACGAAGTTGACAAAAAACAAGTGACGACAAAGCAAAAAGCACATTTTGTTAGAAAATAAGAAATGTTTTGAGGTTGTATCAGAACAGATCTTTAACAGTTAACATGAGGTAGACATGTGTATATGTAGTTTCTAGATTCAGTGTTCATTTGTGAACTTTTTGGCCAAAATAAAAATGACTGGAGTCTGTGTAGTCTGTGTATGTATTATTATGTAACATTAACAGGACAAGAGAAGAAGCCACGTCAAGTCTGATTTAAACTGGGAAATACATTTTATTTATGTATTCCATGTGTTGTCTTTTGAATATTTGGGAAGCCCTGTGACTGGCCACTGTCCAGGCTGTTCACCTTTGAGTATTTCTACAAATTTGACCATTTTCCAGAGAGTTTTTGTGAAGTCTATAGGTTACATTTAATAAAATATAGAAAAGACAAACAGAGGGACCAGGCCACAGTTGAAACATGGCTCCTCTCTGATGATCTCTGCTGAGGCCCACACATTCAATTCACTTCAAAAAACGTCCAGCAACAACAAAAGGCCCTCCATCAGTTACAGCCTCCACCTCAATCTGACTCAAACACCATAAGAAGCACTGTCGCACCAAATTACCAAATTATTTTTACTATAAATGTAGTGCAACAGTCATAGGCTTTTATAATTAGTCATTAGTTTTATGAATCATTTATGGCAGATACAACTCTGGACCATATATTCTATGTTCTATGGTCTATGTTATATGTCTGTTTTGCTCATTTAAAGACATTCAGAAACACAACATAAAGCTATTTAGCCGACTGGTATAAAAACATAATCCTATAGAAGTGGGTTTACATCTGTCAAATTATATCTATTGAAACATGTAACTCCAATAAGCACAAACAATGAAGTTTTGTAGATTATTAGTTAGTTATTAGTTGATATTTTCTGTGGTTTCAATGTTATTTTCAAATGTAAAAAGCTGATTTCATTAAATACAAGTGTAACTAAGGCTTTAATGTGGCTTATCTGATGTTAGTGAATGAAAGAAGAGCCATTTAAAAAGAAAATGCCCTCATTACAAACTTCACCACAAGTCTGACGTCTTAGGACACACACACTTAAACAAGAGGCTGCTGGTGTCTTGACATTGAAGTATGCTCTGTTAAAACAAGATAAAATGGATTATATCTCAAAGCAAGTCCCAAATTCAAGCCCACGCCTGAAACAGAGCCTTAACGAACCGCAGACCGTGAGTCACTGCAGCGGAGCAGCTTTCTCTGTGGCCTTTTACTCGAGCCATCACTGGGCTTTAACATGAAATAACCAGCAATAACTACGCATTTATATCCTTGTGTTCACCCTCACATTTGTCTCCAATAGATATGAAGGACAAAAGCGCTGTATTAAAAAGGTTTTATGGTTGATTAATTCTCTTTTTCTTCTCGTTGTGGTGCATTAGACGGGCGGCGACGAGCAGCATCCGAGTTTATTTTGTCCTCAAATAACCTTATTCACGTTTCTATGATCTATTTATAAGCTGGACACACCATCAGCGTCTGCGAGAGCCTGGTGTTCATTCGTATCAGCGATTGATACAAGTTTAGAGCGAAAAAACCCTGATTTGTGCAAAAGATTTGGCAAAATTAGTTCGAGTAAATAAGGGGAAATGTTATCTTTTTGTGCCAAATTTTGGGAAGTGATGAACAAATATGAATGCAGAATAAGACCAGTATGCAGTCGTTTGATCTGGTTGCGAGTTAATATAAATAAAAGCTTATATTTTGAGATATAAAGCCTTGTTGCGTACATTCATATGGTGGCTAACCGTTAGCACACAGCGCTAGCTTAGGCCCACCACTGACAGCTGCTACGTTTAGCATCGCCGCTCGTTTCTATGGCAATAACGTCTAATATTCATCATAAATCCGTGGCATTGCTTTAAATACTTACCCCTCTTTGGTTTCCTTTAATCGACTGCGAGGGAACGGGGAATGGGACGCCTTTAGAAACTAATATTGTGAGTCAAAGTATTTTTTTTCCAGCAACGTGTTCCTCTCTTGGAAAGCCGGCTGGAAAGATGGCGGGAGCAGCGTAATCAACGCGCGACGAAAAAAGAGCGTTAGTTGATAGAGCTGTTGAATCAATCTAAATCTAAGGGAATTTTTATGACCTTTAGACGTTTTTGTGATTTTTGGTTTATTAATCAGTTAAAATCCAGTACAGAATTAAGACAAAGTTTAGTAAATAAGAATTAAATTTAAGTTAAGTTAAAATACTTTATTATTATTTGTGCAGAAACAACTTAAAATGATCACTTGAGTTGAATTGTTGTTCAGAAACTACAATACAATAATAAAACTAAATATCTCTCTATATTGAATTTATTTCAGTTTTTTTTAATAAACAAAGTGTACAAAATTATCACTTCACATCAATTATAAAAGATTTCTCTGCCGTTCTCCGTCTCTGTGCTTTGTGTGATGATTGATCCGCCCAATACTTGGTGACATCATTAGGGCGCGACATGGCGGAATCTTGAGCAGAAAACCACGGCTTTGAACTATTTTTTAACAAGAAGACTCACGGCTAATGCACTGGAACAACACCGGGTAGAAAAAACAAATATTTCAGGTAGGATTTGTTCTTAGTTTTGTAGCAGTGACTGTTACTTGTTAGCATGTAGCCAGTTAGCCATATTTCTTTACTGAAATAAACTGTTTGTTAGCTTTACAGTCATCAAATGGAGCGGAAATACAATACACACAACGCGTTATTTAATTTATACTTGTAATTTTGAAACTAAAATTATTTAAATTTGATCAACCTAATTTAACAATTACTCATTTTTCACTCCAGTGTAAGTCATATCGAGTACATTTGCTATATACATTATTCTGCATGCAAGTTTTTAGTTTTATATATAAATAAATGTTTGATTTAAATGGTGTCATACATAAGCATAAGCATAAGTCTCTTATAGCCTATCCTATCTAAACTCTGGAGCTCTTTATATAGCTTTATAGGTTATTAGTTGTACAGTAGTGTCCATATAGCAACAATACAGCAGACCAAAAAAGTAAATGCAGGTGTTTTTTTTTTTGTGTGTGTATACTGTATATTGTTGCATAGTAATAATATTAATGATAATGGTATAAAAGTGATGGCAGTAATAATATAATGCTAACAAAAATATAAATAATAATGAATCATAATAGTAATATTTTTTTCTTCTGTTTTGTGAATGCAACTTGTGTGTTTGTTTTTTTATAATATATATATATATATATATACTACTATAATTAAAAGGGGAAGGCACAATAAGTCTCGACTTCAGCCTAAACCTTTTGGATGAAGCATAGATATACCAAAATAAACTGAACTGAATGTTTGACCAGGGCTGGACTGTTCAAACGCACAGAAACAGGACTCCTACAGAACAAGTGATTGAGCCACATTTCATTGACACAAATAAAAAGCAGAGTTATACTTCACATTCAAATGTTGATTAACTTCTAAACTGATGATCTGTTGTATTGTGTGTATTGTCTGCAGACCAGGAGGATGGCGACCCCCAGTAAGACTCCCCCCGGCGCCGACCCAAAGCAGCTGGAACGAACCGGGACCGTGAGGGAGATCGGATCTCAGGCCGTGTGGTCCCTGTCCTCGTGTAAACCAGGTCCTGCACAGAGCGAGAGTGTTAGACCAAAGACACACAACTGTTTCTATTCAGCGGCAGTTAGACTAGTGTAGACTGGTGCTGACGTGTGGCTGTGTCCAGGTTTTGGAGTGGATCAGCTCCGAGACGATAACCTGGAGACGTACTGGCAGTCGGACGGGTCTCAGCCGCATCTCGTCAACATTCAGTTCAGGTGACGACTGAAACATCTCTTCTTCTATTTAAGGAAAAAGAAAGTCTTAGTTAAATGCATCGTGTCAAGATCAAATAAGTGTTGTGTTAAAGGTGTGTTTTGTCTCTCTTTTCACTTTATATTCAAACCTTATCCTGTTAAACTGTTTTTCTTTGCTTATAACTGGATTTGGACAGGTTTAAATTGGTTCAACCTGGAACTTATCTGGTTTTAAGTGGATTTAAATAGGTTACAGAAGAATTTGGAACACTGTCCAAGTTTAAACCAAGTCACACACGAGCTAAAGCACATTTCTAAAGCACAATATAAACAACACAATTTTGAAATAAAATGAGTCAAATAATGACACACATAAACAATAACATTTCAAAATCATAAAATATGACAAATCAAGGCAAAAGATAATAGAAAAAATAGAATAAAAGTCAGGATGTCTCTCTTAAACTCAACTTGAGTGTGTTTTGTAACTTCGCTCTCAGCACATATTTGTACTTGTTCCAGGAGGAGAACCACGGTGAAGATGCTGTGTATTTACGCTGATTATAAATCCGACGAGAGCTACACTCCCAGTAAGATCTCAGTCCGAGTCGGGAACAACTTCCACAACCTGCAGGAGATCCGGGTGAACACACATTAAACAACATCTGTCTGTGATGATAACCATAACCACTGCTCCCTGACTCCTCCTGCTCTGTGTGTTTCTGTCGGAGCAGCAGCTGGAGATGGTGGAGCCCAGCGGCTGGATCCACATCTCACTGTTGAATCAGGTACGAAACTGGTCATGTTTCTGCTTCTTCTGTTTTATCTAAATCTCAATGAACTTGTGATTTTATTTAATTAAAAAACACCACCATACTGACAAAATAAAAATAGGGTGTGTAGTTTTATGGCTTTATTTTAATGACATCTGGTGGTGAAAGAGCAGATTGCAATTTAAAACCTTTATTTTTTTATTTTTATTTTTTTTTAGAGCATGTTAACAGCTACGGTAGCCCTGCAGGGACATGTTGTCTGTTAGTTAATAAATGATCTAAACCTTCAGCAAAAATGTTTTCTTTAGGAGGAGCAAGAATAAATCTATAACTGTAAATGTTTAAGAGTATTTAGGCAGATACTAACACATTTACATCACAATTTACGTAGTTTAGTAGTTTATGGCCCAAAAAATGCTCGTTAAGAGCATAAAAAGAACCATGAACATGCTTCTCCTCCAGCAGTGCTCAGTTTGTCCTCTTTTGGGCAGCCGTAGAAAAAGAAAATAAAGCTCCTTCCGCTGTTTTATGAAGCATGTCTTTTTTTCTGACATTGTGAAATTTTACATCTGACTGTAACTTTCAACAACACAATGCACTTGTATCTAAACTATATAGTTATATTTTTATCCTGGTTTTATTTGACGGTTCTAATGAAATGAAAAACGTACACCCCTCTATCAAACTGTCGACTATAGATTTGATTTGCACCTCTTTATTTTTGACCTGATTATGGTTGAGTCAGAATCAGTAAATAACTCACACCAAATGTATTTAATTAAAACATTAATTAAAAGTTATACCCAATAGTTTTTTTTACCTAAAGGTGTGTTATGTGGAAGGCCCAAACACAACAAACATAAGCACTGATGAAAGAAAAGTGCATTTATTCATTTTTGAACACATTCTTATTGAAGGTTTTCTTCCTTAGTACTAAATGGAACTCATCAGGTTTGTTCATAGGGCCTCAGTTTTTCTGATTATTCTGATTAAGAACATTGTACTGACTTGAGTTTTCTTCGGTTTAACCCTGTCTCAGCGGACGAACGAGCCCATCAGCACCTTCATGATCCAGATCGCAGTTTTGGCCAATCACCAGAACGGACGGGACACTCACATGAGGCAGATCAAAGTGTACACTCCCGTCGAGGAGAGCTCCATTGGGAATTTCCCACGATGCACCACGGTCGACTTCATGATGTACCGCACCATCAGATGATCGGACCGAACGACAACGAGGAACAGAAACGACAAAGAGCTGGGCGACAAAATAAACAGACTTTTTATGTTTTATACCATATTCACAGCTGTGTATCATTTAATCTCTGTTGCTCCTGTCTACTTCTCCAACCTTAAAGTATCTAAGAGTAGTGACAGAAAAGCCTCCTGTGACGCTGAAGTAGAGCCATATTTACAAAATACTGAGGTGTCCCTTTAAAAAAACATATTATTCCATATAAAAGGTTGTTTGAGGAGTGTTTCGTCGCCCAGCTCTACGCCACAAACTCAAAAACTGCTGCTGCACACGTCGCACGAGTCCAGAGTTTTCTCTTGGTTTTGTGAAAACGTTAAAGTTAAGTTGCCATGATTTTTTTTTTTACTGTTTTTGAGTTTACACACGTGTCCAGCACTGGTTGGAACAGACTCCACTCTGAGCACAAAAGAAGAGAACGTTAATAAAGTGTCACAGCTACATTTAAATGAAACTTGTACGAACCTGCTTTTTGATTTTTGATACTGAATGGGCCTCATTCAGAACAACTTTTTTTCTGCATATCCAGATCTAGTTTAGAAGCTGGTCAATAGATTTACTGCAAAAGAATCTCAGCACAAAATAAATTACAGTAAAAATGTTTCAGACTGAGATTTAAATGGTTTGACAAGAGTGAGTGATTATACAAAAACATCTTCACAGGCAGTCATTGTCTATAGCACAAGAGAAAAAAATGCATTATTGACACTAGAGGGAGTCAGAGCGCTGTGGAATGAATGTGGAAATTACAAGACATTTGGACAGTTGTAGTCAGAGCAGGACATAACACGCAATAGAACGCAATTAACTCTTTTGTTTAAAAATAACCCTCTTTGGCCCATAATACCCAAAATGTTGAGCTTCCTGTTTATTCACTGAAGAGAAGAGTAAAACCTGTGTTTGGCCTCTACGTGACAAGTTTCAGTCTCAAAGAATAATATTTATCTCCACCATGACACTCATCCTGGAGAAAAAAAATACTACAGCTGTCAGGAACAAGAGAGAAGAAAAAGAAAAAAACAGCTGAAGGTCATTATAATGTACTTCTTTAAACTAAAACAAAGGGGAAACAGAGTTATTTAAATGTTATTATGCTGTTATTTTAATGTGGCCCCTGAACAATGTGAGGTCACAGGGAGCAGAGGTGACGAAGCAGGGTCAACTGTCCAGAACAACTCGAGGACACCAGTGAGAATGAACGGTTTACAGGACAGTATTGTATGGTTTAAGAGACAGTAGTCCTAATGAAAAGACAGGATGAAGAGCTGGAGAGAAGCAGCGCTAAACATGTTCAAGGGTTTCCAATAATTAAAGACTTTAAAGGTTTTAGTTCAGGGTCAGGACCATCAGCACAATTTCTTCCAGTTTTACACACTTTGAGTTAAGTTCTCCTGATTTACTCCTAACATTCTGGTAGTACCCTTTAGACTATTTTACGTTTGTGGAAAAGTTTATAAAAGGGTTTAATTTTAAATTTGGTCCTTGGTTCACTCTAGATTTGTTTGGTCTTAGCTTTGTTTTGCCACCCAGGCTTTGTCCCATCTTTAGTCCCAGTGCAAGTCTTGATCTAGTCTGGATCTGTTGCTGTTAGTTTTTATTGCCAGGTCTACACAGCCTCGAAGACAAAACTCAGGGCAAACAAAACCTCCTTAATTACACCATAGATAGTATAAATATGGATGTTATCCGCTCATTGGTCCCCTATTCACCAATATTGTCATTACGAATGGGCAATAAAATGGCCGTTACATCCGGGCTTTTCGCTTTTACTCCATTGTAAAACAATAGTTTTTAGATAGAAAAAAACAACGTAATAATCAAAAATTCACCCATCAGCCATCTTTTGTACCAGGCTGTAAACATGAGTTTTACTCTTGTAAAGTCGCCATTGGGTTTCTTCTTATATTTCCGCTTTTGGAGCCTGCCCTCTGGTGGACGGAGGTATATTGCTGTATGCCACTGTAAAAACACCGTATGGCGGCGCCCTTACACGAGGACCATTAAAGAGGTTCCATGGGAGAGGCTTGAATTACACACATGAACACATTGTTTCTGAGACTCGTGGACATTTCTGTTGCGAATGTAGTCAACAGTCTAAAAGAAACGACGTGACCAAACAAGATGTCAGTGTTTGGAGCAGATCCAGCATGAGGTTTCCATGGCAACAACATCATCGAGGACAACTGCAGCAAACATGGACTAAAGTGAAGACATGGCCTGGATTTGTTAAGAAAAAAACAAAAACACTTACTTTTCTATAAAACTCATCTTTATTGAACCATATTCATCTTCACTTCTTCGAAACAATATTTTCTTATTCTCTTTATAAAAACCTGATTATGTACATCCTCTGTGTAGTATTTACATTACTTTACATTACAGCAGCGTCTCTCTTTCCATCATTAAAATGCTCGCCACGTGTCGCCGGGGGAAACATCGTCGACCAAATATGGGCAGCAGCAGCAGCAGCAGGTGTTGCCTAGAAACAGCAGTCTCTGATCGGATTCATATCACAAATGGAGCTTTAAATTATTCAGATTGATGTAAATATTTTATAACAAACTGAAAAAAAAAAAAAAAAGTGAGCAACAGATTTGGTTTGAGTTTCAGAAAATAGCTGTAAAAGATAAAAGCTAAAAGGGTGATTATTGGTGCATTTTATGTCATTAAAATGATAGTTCTGGGTCTTATGTAGACAAAGTGATTGTATTGATGCTAGTTAATGGTTATTGGTGCGGTTTTATTAATAATGCCTTACTGAATAAGCTTTTAAGTCAATCAATACATGATCTACGTTTAGTGTTTAGAGCTAAGAAAGACCAATTATTTACATCTACATTGTAAAATCTACCCAAAACATCCCACTTTAAAAGGACACAAAACACACTGTCACATTTTATCTTCAACAATAACCTACCATTTTCTCTTATCTGTGTGTATGCTAAGCTAGGCTATTTGTTTAGCTTAGCTTTAGCATCAAATAAAGTAACATTTGTCTTTTTGATGATATAAATTGACAAAGGAAAAACGTAAGTAAGATCTTTCTTTAGCTTTGTTTTAGTGTTACTTGCTTGTTTTTTAGTTTTTATTTCTGAAATGATCAAATGTGTATGCTAGGCTATTTAGCTTAGCGTTAGCATCAAATGTCTTTATTTATTGAAATAAAAAGTAAATTAAGAAAAACCACAGAAGCTCTTCTTTTAGCTTTGTATTAGTGTTGTTTTTTCTGAAGTTTTTCTAAGTTAGGCTATTTGAAACATAATTAAGCTTAGCGTCAAACAAGTTAATCTGCCTTTGTTTATGATAAAAAGTAAATTACAAAGGATATAAACTAACTAAACTTTAAGCTGACTTACTATTAACTTGTAGTTTTGTTTTTCAAGGCTACTACATATTTATATTAAGCTAGGCTAGTTGAAACAAAATTTAGCTTAGCATCAGCGATAACGTTGGTCTTTCTCTTATTAAAAGGTTATATGTAAATAGTTTTCTCATCAAACATTATCTGAAATACACGCCATATTCTTGTGATGAATCCCCAGGCAACTGTTTGGACTTAAGATTCTCAAAAATTCCACAAATCACTGCCTATTTTCAGCTTTCTTTCACATACAGCCATTGTGTAAAAGTTCTATTTTTTAAAAATGACTTTGATTTTCACAGTAAACTGAGCAGAAGCAGTTTCTGTTCACAGCAGCTCGAGGAAAAAGCTATGATACGAACGAGATGCAAGGTTTTCTTCAGAGCAAACCGAGGCACAGTCTTAAGATGATGGTCAAAACATGGCTCCCGTTTCTTAATTGAAGTCCTCATTGGTTTAGCAGCTTCTTGTTGGTCATTTACATTCGTATTCTTTACGACATTTACAAAAACATTCTTGTGTTGTTGAAAATAAAATTTATGAAGCAAATATTCATCCATTTGTCATCGTAACATTCATTAATAGTCTTTTTCCGAAAGCGTTTCCAGCTACGACTTTGGTCAAAAAGATAAATTTAAACTCCAGAGTCTAAGTCCAATGTTTAAAGCTCCACCTCTTTTTTTCCTTATTTGGTCGTCACTCCGCTTCCTTCCTCATCTCTTCCCAGGTCGAAGTCTAAGACCAGGAGTTTGGTTTCCTCGGTTCCGTTGCGACTCCCGGCGGCGCACACCAGCCGAGTGTCGGACGCTCTGATTCTCCAAACCACGCCACCTGATCAGAAACGAGACGCATGATTGGTCGCTGTAGTTTTTATAACTCACTTTTATTTCACACTTAATGACCGGACTAACTCTGTCTCCTTCAACAAACACTGACCTCCGTGAGTCTGGACCTGGTCTAAGACTGGACTAACTCTGTCTCCTTCAAACACTGACCTCCGTGAGTCTGGACCTGGTCTAAGACCGGACTAACTCTGTCTCCTTCAAACACTGACCTCCGTGAGTCTGGACCTGGTCTAAGACCGGACTAACTCTGTCTCCTTCAACAAACACTGACCTCCGTGAGTCTGGACCTGGTCTAAGACCGGACTAACTCTGTCTCCTTCAACAAACACTGACCTCCGTGAGTCTGGACCTGGTCTAAGACCGGACTAACTCTGTCTCCTTCAACAAACACTGACCTCCGTGAGTCTGGACCTGGTCTAAGACCGGACTAACTCCATCTCCTTCAACAAACACTGACCTCCGTGAGTCTGGACCTGGTCTAAGACCGGACTAACTCTGTCTCCTTCAAACACTGACCTCCGTGAGTCTGGACCTGGTCTAAGACCGGACTAACTCTGTCTCCTTCAACAAACACTGACCTCCGTGAGTCTGGACCTGGTCTAAGACCGGACTAACTCCGTCTCCTTCAACAAACACTGACCTCCGTGAGTCTGGACCTGGTCTAAGACCGGACTAACTCCATCTCCTTCAACAAACACTGACCTCCGTGAGTCCGGACCTGGTCTAAGACCGGACTAACTCTGTCTCCTTCAACAAACACTGACCTCCGTGAGTCTGGACCTGGTCTAAGACCGGACTAACTCCATCTCCTTCAACAAACACTGACCTCCGTGAGTCCGGACCTGGTCTAAGACCGGACTAACTCTGTCTCCTTCAAACACTGACCTCCGTGAGTCTGGACCTGGTCTAAGACCGGACTAACTCTGTCTCTTTCAAACACTGACCTCCGTGAGTCTGGACTTAGACATAAAATGGTCTCGGTCTTGAGTAGTCTGTATTGGGTGGCCTCGTACCTGATCCTCGACTCTGCAGCGCCACCACGTCCCGGACCCAGGCCCCTGTTTTCAGGTCCCACAGTTTGACCGTCCCATCGTCAGAACTGGACAGAACCAGCCCGCGGCAAAACTGAAGGCACGTGACGGCCGACTGGTGCTTGTTCAGACCTGAGAGAGGGAGAAGGTAAAGGAAAAGTGTTAGTCTGTGTCAGTTGCTGCTCTTGTTCAGAGTCTGTTATTGTCCTGACCTTGAAGCGTGTGGAGGCACTGTCCCGTCCTCACGTCCCAAACTCGAACTGTGGAGTCTGCGTTCCCTGAAACCAGCATGTTGTCCCTCAGCTCCATCCCGCTGGTGAGTGACTGGTGTCCGGTCAAAGTGTGCACACAGCCGCCTGAAGACACACAACATTCATCAGCTTATGTTTAACTTAAATAAACATAACTCCACATTATTACTGAACTGTACCCGTCTCTGCGTCCCAGACTTTGATGGAAGTGTCCAGGGAACCGCTGACCACAAACACACCGTCAAACTGAAGAGAGACGAAAAGGAGAAGGTTGTACTTTTCATGTTGTAACCAGGTATTATCAAAATGATCAAAAAGCAACTGTGAAGATAAAAAGACTTTGGAGATATAAACTAAATTGTCTCTTTTCAGTTCTAATCTGATTGAATCGAACTAAAATAAAAGTCTGGACATAGACAAAACATATTCCTAGTACTGTTTATGATCAGGTTATATTTAATGCATTACTTTTATTGCACTTAAAATAGTGTAATTAAAAGAAAACTAATAAAGGTTGTCAAGCGGTGTAACCAATATTTTACTTAAAAACTAGAGCTTTATCACAAATGTCTTATTATAATATCTGTGGCATAAAGTAAAAACAGAGCATTAAAGCAAACTGTGGTAAAAACACTAGAAAGGCTTTGCAAGCTTTCCATATTTATCTGTAAAAGACAGATTCTGTCATTCTGATGTTGGGCCTGTGGGTGGCGTTCTTGTCTGTACCTCTGAGGTTCAGGTTTATATCCTGAATGAATGTTACCTGTAGAGAGTAGACGCGGTTGGTGTGTCCCTGTAAAGTGTGCAAACAGGTCTCAGTCTCAGGGTCCCACACTTTGACCATGTAGTCGTATCCTCCCGACACTACCCTGCGTCCGTCGAACTGAACGCAGCGCACCGCAGCCACGTGTCCCGTCAGAACGTGCTCACAGCGGCCCGTCTGTACGTCCCAGACCCGCAGCGTCGTGTCCCGGGAACCCGACACCACCCTGAGGAGAGAGAGGGGACAGGACTTCATGAGCTCGCGTTTCTCGACACATTTAGTAAAGATAGGTGAGAGTTTGTTCCTGTTCAGAGCGCTCATGAATCTAATCTGAGCCGATAGTAAACACTAATAAATGAGGGAGTGATGATCATAAACGACATGCTCTGAATTCCACAGATAAAAAGGGGCCAGTGTTCGACTCAGGTCCCATCACACGACGAGAATCAGACCTGGACTGTTTTATACATCTTCAGGTTAACTTTGAAATAAAATATTCATTATGAGTTGACACTAATCTTCAATCTTTATTTTAGACTCACTGCATCTGTGTGTAACGTGTATTGTTTCGTTCAATAAATAGTTTATGCTGGTCCTCCACATGGAACCATTCACACTCGCATTTTCACGCGGACATTATTAAGTGGCGGACTGTTTTGCAAAGAGCCCATGAGCAAAGCCCGACTTCTTGCTTCTTTTACATCGGTAGATTTTAAAAGTTTGTGTTGTGGAGTTAAAAGCACCGCAGCTCCATTCGTCCCGTTAATAACCATGTGACCAACATAAAAGGTTTGAGAAACTGGGTTATTATTTAAAATAATGTTCTCAGAGATTAGCCCAGAGACAAATATGATCATTATATCATTGTTTTTGTAGATGTTATGTGCTTATCAATACAACAAGAAAAAAAAACATGTTTATGAGGTTTACATTTAGGAACAACTTTTAATGTGCCATATTTTTTTGTCCCTTTAATGGAATTGTTCTTTATTTCTGTTTATTTTAATGTTACAGGTGTGTGTTTAGTAACTCTCCGAGCTCAAAGAGGTTGCCATGAAAACCACAGGCCGTTATCAGAAATCTGTGTCAGCTCTGGGTCAGCGTGGTTGTCATGGCGACAGCTGCAATAGATTGTGGTGTGCAAGTGTGTGTGTCTGTTACCTGGTCCCGTTCAGATGCATGCAGCGCACGGTGGAGGTGTGTCCGTACAGCGTGTGCACACACTCGCCCTTCTCTGCATCCCACACCCTCAGCGTCCGGTCGGTGGAGCCGCTAATCACCGTGGAAACAGACATCTGACTGCACCAGACGCCGCCAGTGTGGCCCGTTAAGGTCCGCAGGCACTGGGGACCAAAGAGAGAGGAAACCAGGGGGTCAGAACTCAAACTACAGCAGCCTCAGAGGGTCATAACTCATAATACATCAGCTTTATAGGGTCAGAACTCAAACTACAAGAGCTTAAGATGGTCATAACTCAAACTACAGCAGCCTCAGAGGGTCATTACTCAAACTACAGGAGCTTCAGAGGGTCACAACTCAAAATAAAGCAACATTAATAGGTCACTCAAAGTGGAGCAGGTTTATCATCTATGAGTCAAACATAAACACTGCAGCAGTGTCCTCCCTTTCTTCTTTCTCTCGGCAACTGTTGCCAGGGCAAACGTTTTCTCTCGTGTTGCTGCGGTAACCACCAACACAACACTCCGAGGTTACTCCTGAGGTTTCTTTTTCCTGCTCTTTATCTGAGAGTGTCCTTCACGAGCCTTTGAGAGTTCACACTGGAAAAAACAAACACCCTACTAGGTTTAGAGAGAAGACGAGGTTTCGACAGCAAAGACAAGGACTGACTTTAAAGAGGAAATAGTTTATAGGAAATGGTTATAAAACAAGCACAGAATTTAAATAGGGTCAGTTTGATTACATTTTAACCTGTCCTAGACCCATTTATATCTTCATAAATCTTTTGTTTATCTTTTTTTCTGAAGATATTCAACATGGTATAATGAAGAATTTACCACATGGGACTTTAGGGGCTGGGATTACATTGTACCACACGATACAATATGATTTCTGACAGACTGTTTACAATAATATCACAATACAATGATTCAGCAAACATTCATTCACAATATATTATGATATCTGTGAAAATGTAGAGAAAAAACAGCCTTAAGTTTGACCAAAAGCGAATTTGTGCAATAAATATTTGTATTGTAATGTAATTTAAATGTGTCAGTCCTCTTTTACACATGTTTATGTAAAATAAGTAAAGTACTCTTTTCTTTGAATGTTGTTAATGGCAGCTTATTTCCATTTGTAAAACCTAGCATCAAATACAGTTTATTCCTCGTATGTCTCTGTATAAAGCTCTTTTTGTCCTGAAGAAGCTGCTGCTGTGTTAGAACGACGCTGGATAAAGCGGGCGTGTCATTCAGACACTGTTCAAACAGACGGCTGCCCTCCTGGCTCTGTTTGTGGAGCTGGTTTCACCTCGTGCTCTTCCTGCAGCAGAGCGTCGTCTGGTTTCGGTAAACACTCTTTCAGCGGACACACCTTTTTCTTTTACTGTTTAGACCTGTCCTGTGAAAGATAAACTCCCACGTGGAGCTCGAAGGCAGGGATTTTAATAACGTTTGATTATGTTTGAATTTATTGCTTAAACCTACTTTAGACATAAATAACAAAGTTTAATAACATGATAATTACACTCTTTCAGATCTAAAGAGATAAACTCCTTTTTAATTTTAGTCTGAGCTGTTTTCTTTGTTTTTTTTTCCCATAACATAGTCTTGGTCTTGACCCTCTCTGGTCTTTGTGCAGCTCCAGACGATAATAACAAGACGCCGCAGCGAGACTCATCTGAAAGTCTAATCTCACAAACAGAGCCGGAGCCGCAGAAGGCGTCTCTGAATAACCCATAAATAAATCGATGTTACCTTCCCGCTGACGGCCGACCAGACTTTGAGCGTGTTGTCGTCGGAGCCGCTGACGATCAGGTCTCCGCTGAACTGCAGACACGTGATCACATGGTCGTCGTGGCCTTTTAACACCTGCAGCACAGAAGAAGGAAGAGGTTTGTATTTTTGACCATTTCTGTCTATTCCGAGGTTGTAGTTAACCACTTTTAAATGTCTTCTGAGGTCAGTTATCAAGTCTTTACAACACAAACATAAAAAATAAATTACTCCTTAGTTCTCTTTTGAGTCATTGTACAACAAAAAAACATGTTGAAGATAAATAAACTGTTGTGTACCATTGGATCCTGAGTGTCTCCGTTTCTCCAGTTGCTCTCGATGCGGTGTTGTCTGATGTACGCAGACTTCCACGGACTCACAGCCGCGCTCTTCCTCCGACGAGACAAAATGTACTCGGATATACCTGACAACACATAAAAATACATAATTACATAAACTACAGGTTGTTCGCATCAGCATTAGACAACAACAGGTGTTCAATAAAAGAAGTGTGTTTGAGCAAAGAGCTGCATCAAATAGAAATATTTTACTGTTTATGAACTATATTTGTAAATTTACTGTGATCTTATGCCGTGTCTATTGTTATTATTAGGGACTCGTGTAAATTTACATTGTTTAATCATCAAACTTTATTACAGAGTCAAAGTCCAGATTAAAAGACAGTAAACACACACACATACCTTGCAATACAAACTATAACACTGTCCCTTTTCTAAACTTTTTTTAGTTTAGTGTATTTTCAGTCACAAATAAATAAAAAAAGTAAAAATAAATGAGCAATAAGGATATTTTTGGTAACGGTAAAACAATATCACACTTCATTGGACACAACGAGTCTAAGGCCAGGGTTTAGACGTGAATACTTTGTTTGGAGCAGTACAAGATGGATTTTTCTGAGTTTGTAAATTTACAAATCTTACGAGAATCAAGCTGCAGCGCAAGGTCAGCAAAAAAACTCAAATGAATCCAATTTTTTACGCCCAGACAGACCCACAATATTAACAAATCCACAGTGGAAACTTTAGGATGTTGTGTTTTTAAAGTGGTCGCCAACGCCTTTCCATTCAATTATATATATATATATTATAGTTTCAAAAATATATATATTATAGTTTTTAGATTAGAGTGTAGCAAGCTTTAAACGTTTAATCACTTGCCAGCACATTTTTCTTTTTTGCAAACAAAAATAAATCTAAAAATATGCAGAAAACCTATTAATATTCAAAGTGCGAGACCTGGAGCCTACACTATTAACAGCAGTGGAGTAAAGACACAGAGGATCTTTATTTATGAAGGTGGTGAGCTGCAGTTAGCCGTGTCTTCATTAGCGTTCGTGCTATCACTGCGCAGATCATTGGTATGAGCCACGAGTCTCTGGCACCGAGCCCAGAGGGAACCACACAGCTTCAGTCAGAGACAGAGCTGCTGCAATGCGCCGAATGGAGAAGCCACCGACCAAGAGTCAAGTCAGGTTAGAGAGCAGTGTACAGAAAGCACTAGTCCCAGGCTTTAATTGCTTTATAATCAATTATTCATCTTGATTTTTGGGTATATTTACTGAGCAAACTATCTCATCCAAGTGTTCTTTTTAAACCTGTAGGACCTTTGTCATCCACTGGAGACTCTGGTCTCCTTCAGACCCGGCACTAAAAGAAGTGACTGATTGAATGTGTCCAGTCTTCACGTAAGCCGTCAATGGAATAAATATGTCCTGAGAACAGATCAGAGGACTTATTTGGAGTTGTCCTGCGTTGTATCCAGGAAGGTGTCATTAAAGGAGAGATTTATGAAGTGTTTAACATCAGAGAGAAACATTTAAGTTGACGTTATGAGGTGACAACAGGAAGTAAAGTGTTCTCAATGTGAAGCTACCGCTGACCAACGTTAACGCCGTTGAAGATGCCACTCGCTCATAACATCCTTTTGTTGACACTCCTGAATAGGGCTGTGTTTCGATTCAAATTTCAAGAATCGATTCGATTCCGATTCTCAAGATCTCGAATCGATTATCATTATTTGATTCGATTCGATCCGATCTTCGAGATTTAGATAAGTGTTTTTGAAGAAAGCATTTTTTTCCAGCTGTTACCTGAATTAGAGGACTGTAGTTATGCAACATATTGATACTATTATTATAGACATTCAACTGCAAATTAATGGAGTATTGATGGTTGTAAAGAACAATCCCCCTTCCAGAGTGTTGATACAACTGCTTTCACAAACTTGCACTGGTGTAGACGACAGAGGACGCAGAGGTATATCAGCAGTAGTGCGATGAAAGAACTTTGCGATGTGCCTTACTCAGTGTTGCCAACTTAGCGACTTTGTCGCTATATTTAGCGAGTTTTCAGACCCCTCTAGCGACAAATTTTCAAAAAAGCGACTAGCAACAAATCTAGCGACTTTTTCTGGAGTTATTGGAGACTTTTGGAGACTTTCTGAAGTGAAAGCACACATCGTTCTTAGTCTAATCAATGAGCAGCGGGTGCTGTAGTGATGGGAAGTTCGGATCATTTTACTGACTCAGTTCTTTAAGTCTCGTTCAGCAAAATGAACGAATCTTTTTTCAAGTCATTTCGTTCATTTCGTTCATTTCAGCAGAATCTAATTAAAATGTTGCATATTACAATTTTTAATACATTTAGTACTTTTGGAATAAAAACTATAATAACTATAAGCTAATGCATTTATGGCCAAACTTTGAAAAATAAATTATAAATTAATTGCAGCTTACTCCAGGCAGAGAGTTCAACTCGCCTCTTAATCCAAATAGTTTTTTTCCTTTGTCACTTCATATTTAGCTTAGCATTAATTCCGTCAACATGTCTGGTCTGGGCGTGACAGCCTCATGTAGCTGTAGCTAATACATCCGTCCGTCCGGAAACAGAAAGGACTCATTCATCTCGAGTCGTTCCTTAGTTCGTTCGTTGGTTCGTTCGTTCACCAAGTCCCAGTCCCATAGAAAGAGTATGCAGTTACGGAAACAGAAAGGAACTGTTTATCTCGAGTCGCGTTCGTTAGTTCGTTCACGGAAACAGAAAGGCGAGCGAGCGAGCGACTCGGGAGATGAACAGTTCCTTTCTGTTTCCGGTAACTGCATACTCTTTTTCTATGGGGCTGGGACTTGGTGAACTAACGAACGAACGACTCGAGATGAATGAGTCCTTTCTGTTTCCTGTATGAGATGTGGTGCAATGCGCATGTGCGGGTCTACACAAAAATGAACGACTCGCTCTCTGATGACTAGTCGTTCCCGAGTCATATTAAAGACTCGTTCAAAAAGAACGAATCGTTCATGAACGACTCATCACTAGGGTGCTGCCGCGGGCCCCACCCCCATCCCAAAGCACTCACAGGCGGCCCAGTCCTCGCGCAGCAGCCCCTCCCAGCTGCAGTCAGAGCAGGAGTTTTTCACCCCTCCACGTCCTTACTCTCCCAAGAAGGCGTGCAACATTCGGCACGGCAGTTTGAGACCGGCTTGCGAGGCCAGGTAGATTATGTGCGCGAAGCAGCCGACGTGGGTTAGTCCCATAATCTCAACCGCACGGATCATATTCGCCGCGTTGTCAGTGACTATGGCTGGGTCTTTACTCAGCAGCCCCCACTCCTCCATAGCTTTGGTTAACATTTCAGCTAGACTGACAGAGCGATGGTCCGTTTGAACGTCGGTTGTCTGCAGAACGTAAGACACGTGGTTCCAGAGCTCGTCTATGTAGTGTGCTGTCACACTCATGTAAGATTCCGTAGATACGGATGTCCAGGTGTCACTCGTAATGCCCACCCTCTCTGCGGTCTTTTAAGCTTACACGTTACACCATCTTTTACTGTCTGGTACAGACAGGGTTAGCGTTTCTGGAGTTTTCAAAGCAGCCATGTTCGTTGTTTTAATGTCCTTTCACCTCGCGCATGCGTGAATTCGCAACAAATTAAAATTCACGGGGAAAATTTAGGCCTATTATTAAATCGATCCTCTGAGTTACGAATCGATCTTTAGAAATTAATATGAAAATCGATTCAGAATTGGTGAATCGATTTCAACACAGCCCTACTCCTGAAGCTATCTCTAACCAATCAACCTGTCGCTAAAAAAACTACACTCACACAGTTCTGTCCCACATCCTCTAAAGCAGGACTAAACTCGTCTTTACTGGGTTAGACTCAAAGACACAATATTAGTCATAATAATATTATATTTGCCTGCATTTAATAAAAGCCTGATGTGCTGTTGGTTTATAGTAATTTAACGTGGACTCTTCTACAGAAAGTGTATAAAAGGCCAGGTAATACTCAGGTGTCAAAACGGTTGCTTTGTTGTCAAATCTAAAAACACGGCCAGAACGACCTGTGCGCAACAAACATGGTGCGAGTCGAGAGAAATTTAATTACCAGGCAGATCACTCTGGAAAAAAGACACTGTTCCAGCGACTAATCAGAGAAGGCGAGTCATCTATATACATCCTACTATGGAGTTTTTATCAGTGACTATAACCATGATTATCAAATAACACTTAATAAATTATTGAACATGTACAGTGAGTGCAGTTTGTTAATAAATACCTTCCTCGCGGCACTTTTCTCTCCAGAGCAGGTTGTCTTCTGCTAAAATCCTCCAGTATCTGCAGGTCTGAGCGGCCTGCAGCAGGTCTCTGGGAGCGAGGAAGGTCAGCACGTACAGGGCCAGCTCTTTGGGCAGAAGTGAGATGAAGTCCCGCTGAAACTGGGGCTCGATCACCTGCATCATGTGTTTGACTTGGATTGTCTCGCATCGGTCGATCAGTTCGTCCAGAGCCAGGAGACGCTCGGGGCCGCTCCACGTCTGAACGCAGAGAAGACAACATTTATTTAAAATAGCAGGTTATATTTGTGATAAAAGAGTGGTTATAGAACACACGTCAAACTTAAAGCCCAGGGACCAACCTTTACAAAAGGTCAGAAACAAAAGGCTCTATTCTATTTATTTTAAAGATCTGTAAAAGGGCAAAACGCTGCTGTAAAAGGAGACCACATGACACTAAACAAGGAAAACAATTTGGAACGGGCCAAGATGAGGCTTAAACTTTTAGATGGATTTGAACAGGTTTTGGATGGATTTGAATAGGTTTTAGATGGATTTGAACAGGTTTTGGATGGATTTGAACAGGTTTTCGATGGATTTGAACAGGTTTTAGATGGATTTGAACAGGTTTTGGATGGATTTGAATAGGTTTTAGATGGATTTGAACAGGTTTTCGATGGATTTGAACAGGTTTTAGATGGATTTGAACAGGTTTTAGATGGATTTGAACAGGTTTTGGATGGATTTGAACAGGTTTTAGATGGATTTTACCCCTGACCACTGTTTTAGAGAGAAAAGGGACTGAACATTATTCCATTCATACTTCACTGTTCTTGTTTCTTTTCTCTGGAGAAATGATTTTTTATGAAGTGTGTTTGTGAGTTACATAAGAGCCGCTCGAGGCGTTACATTAAAAACAGACCGAGAGAGAAATGCGTTTGAGGACACTCGTCTGGTCTCGTCTAAAACCACTAAGAGCCAGCACTAACAGTTATACAACGTGTGACTAAAGGAAATGACCATGTTTTTAATGTAATCTGAAGCTGGGTAAGTGATTAAAAAAACTCTAAAAGCAGGAGTCCTCATGAGAGAACTAAACAAGGACTTAACAGAACTAAACTAGAGTTAAATCCATTTATTTAGATTTAACCAGGACTAAATCTAGATTTAATTAGGACAAAATCTAGACTTAACCAGGACTAAACTAGAGTTAAATCCAGGACTAAAACCAAATCTCAAATCAAGATAAAAGGACAACTTCTAGATGACTTAACCAGGACTAAATCTAGATTTAATTAGGACTAAATCTAGACATAACCAGGACTAAATCTAGACATAACCAGGACTAAATCTAGACTTAACCAGGACTAAATCTAGACATAACCAGGACTAAATCTAGACTTAACCAGGACTAAAGCTAAAACTAAAACCACAATTTAAACAGTGACTAAACAGTTCTAATCCAGTTCAACACAAGTACAAAGCCAATATTAAACCGAGACTAAATCAGGACCAAACAAGGACTAAACAACGGTTCAAATCGTCAGCAGTCTAATATTGGGGGTCGCGGTTTGGGAACCCCAGGACTAGACAAAGACTAACCCATGTCTACACAAGAATCAATAAAGAACCAAAACCCAAGGCAAAAGAAAAAGGTCTGAACTAGGACTACACCACGGTCTAAACCATGAATAAAGCCAGAGACTACACCAGTCTTTAGACCTGGACTTAAAGAATAACCCAAAACTCTGGCGACCCATTTAAAAAAACAAACCCTGGGGCTAAACCTGTCATAACCAGGACCAAATTAGGACTAAACCCAGGACTATACAAAAATGTATCCAGGACTAAAGCAGGATTAAAGCAGGATTAAACCAGGGACAACATTAGAGTTAAATATCTTGGTGTGATGTCGGACCTGAAACGTGTGGAGCCACTCCTGGAGTCCCGTCGGAGGAGGCCCTGACGTGACCCTCCGTCTCTGAGCCGAGTGCCCATTGGCCACTCGCAGGTCTCCGAACGTAGTGGGCGTGGCCTGGACCAGACTGGACGGACTGAAAACCGCAGCAGAAGAAGAGTTAGCTTTAGCACATTTTAGCATCACAAAGGTCGTTCACTGTGAGATATCTGACATGACTGGGTCCAAATGTTGATTAGATATTCAAAAAGAACAAAATGTGCCTCTTTATTTGACAAATAGAAAGTACAATGTGGGAAAAGGACACTGACAAAAGCAGATGACTTTTGAGAGACTTTTTCTTGCAATGTTCAATAAATTTCACAGACCATGTTTGTGTTTTACCTGTAGATCTTTTCATTCAACCAGGTTATTAAAATATAATAACAAACTGTTTCGTCATCAAATGTTTCTAAAGTCTCGTACCTGAGGAATGCATTGCCTTTGCAGTGCTTCTTCCCCGAAGGAAACGGTCGTCCATCTGGGCCATGGTCCAGCTTCCTCTTCATCTGTTTTCATAAAATAAAACAAAACATTATTTGATTTGATTTAAAAACACTGATTTGGAAAATCTTTTTGTAATTCAACCAGGACTGAACTAGAGCTGACCCTAGAGCTAAAAACAGGAATAAACCACAGACAGAACAAAGGCTAAAGGCAGGACAATTAAACCTAAACTAAACCCAAAGTAAACCTGGACTTAACCCATTTTATATTAAATCAAAACATATTCTTTATCCAGTTGTGAGAATGACAGACGAGACTCTTGTGATCACGCTCAGGACTTTTGTGTCTTCGGTCTGTAATAAAGAGCAGATAAACGGCCCGTGTTCTTTTCTGTGTCCACAAACTGACGCTGCAAATACCTACACTTCTAGAGTCACATGAACACATCGCAGCGGATGAGTCTGAATGAACTGAGGAATGTAGAAAATCACAGGAATGTCACCGGACAGCAGAGCGCTAAAATAACCCGCTGTCCATCTGTCCTGAAGGCATCGCAGTGAACCAGGCCTAGATCAGGACTAAACCAGGACTAAACCTCAAACTTCTTTTTCATTGAGTCTTTTTTAAAGTTACCACAGGGTTTTATGAACGGATGTGGCAGCTGTGGATTTAATTAAAACCAAAACCAACCAAGAACTTGACTTGAGGCTGAAAACAAACAACAAACAGAGAAAGTACTTTGCTACAAAAAAAAAAAAACACATCTGTGGCCCACATTAAACCACTGTTAGAACAGGAGAGCCTTATAAATCTGAACAGAGAATAAATGAATAAAGACACATGAAATTAGGATTATCTGGTAAATTCAGTGTGTCTATGATAAATGAGTGTGCAAAAGCAGGATTAAATCATGTTTAATCCAGTGCATTACAGGATAAAACTCAGGTTAAATTTAGGATTAGATCAAGACTAACCAAGACGGGACAAAGGCTAAAAAAGGACTAAAATAAATGGCTGAACCCAGGCTTGAATCATGTCTAAACTTGGGATTAAACTTGGGATAAATCAAATCTAAACCAGCAATTTGTTCAGGGCCAAATTTGGGATTAGATCAGGACTAATCCAGGACACGATAAAAGCTAAACAAGGGACTAAAAACAGGGCAAAACTATTACTAAACTAAAGCTAAAGCCAGGACTAAACCAAACATTACAATCCATTTACGAACAGGTTCTAAAGTCACACATTTATTGTGTTTTAAAGATCATAAAATCCATTTGAACAGCTTTGTATTGTGAGTACTTAAAGGTTTGAGGGAGATATGTATTGGCTGCACACTGGTATGACCGGTATGTGTCATGTGTAACTATATAACAACCACACCACACTGGCTTTAGACCAACAGTAAGATTATATGTGTATTTAATATCACTTACACCTGTTGTATTAGACCTAATAATACTAATAATACTAATAATACTAATAATACAAAGAGAAGAATAGAGAGCTTTAGGTTCATACATAGCTATAGATAAAAAACAGATGACTTGTAATTAGAAATAAGAGAAGGTTTCACACATGTCTTATCTTTATGGTTGATTTGTTAAGGTTGCAGTGGTATGTCGGGTATGAAGCAAGTGAGACTCTATAATGTCCATAATTTGAGACGTGTTTTTAGACATATATAAAACATAATATACCTTGATGAACAACATTTTAGACAAAAAAAACGGAAATATGAAAGGAGACTATTCATAGATAACAGATAAAAATCGGTGAGTATCGGTATAATTTCAGATCCGCGGAACGGAGGAAGGACGCAGAGGGATGTCTTCTCCCGGTTTCCGCAGTGGACCGTGCACACGCCTCACCCTCACGCACGCCCCTGTTCTGTCAGTGCCTTAAAACAGCCTCGTCATGTTGCACAGAGCCGTCAAATCAAACCCGGCGATTATTCCCTCAAAGATACGAGCGGTATTAATAATAACCGATGTTTTGCGATCTGTAACGATACTCACTTTGTAGAAAATGTGCTTCAAGGTGCCGTAGAAACCCATGGTGGAAATTTGAGGTAATTTTTTTTTTTTTAAAAGGAGGCAAGTCCGATGTGAAAAGAGGGTAATCCACAAAGTCCGATGCGTAAAGTGGTTAATAATCCATGCGTTAAGAGGAAAAGAGGAACAGAGCAGAGACGTGAGGCGCCAGCGAGTGTTTGTGAGACTGGACTGAGGCAGGGACACGCTGGGACATGCCCCTCTCTCACAGAGTGGAGGAGGAGGAAGGGGGAGGAGTTCCGTGAGGCTGACAAGAGGAAAAGACTAGAGGTGAAAGTGGAGAGAAGGATTCTGCGGAAGTGAGGGCAGGCTTGAACTGAAAAATAACTGTTTTCTCCTTCTGTTGTCTTCAAACCTCAGTTTTTTAGCCAAAATAACATAAGTTGATGTGAAAAAAGGCATTAGCTACTAAAGCTACTTTTTGGGTTTCAAGCAATGACTGTATAAATATGGACAACTTCTGCCCATTGGTCCACTATTCACCGATATTGTCGTTACGACAGGGCAATAAAATGGCAGTTACATTCAGGCTTTTTGGCTTTTACTGCAGAGTAAAACAATAGTTTTCAGATAGCATAAACGGACGTATTAATCAAAAATTAAGAGAGTTGTCACGTAGTAAAAACTTGGCTCTAGAGACCGGAGCCATCTTTTGTACCAGGCTTTACTCTTGTAAAGTCGCCATTTAGTTTCTCCTTATATTTCTGCTTTTGGAGCCTGCCCTCTGGTGGAAGATGGTATATTGCTGTATGGTGGCGCCCTTACTCGAGGACCTTTTAAAAGGGTTCCATGAGAGAGGCTTGGTTTCAAGTCTTAAGCTAAGGTCAATTGTGCTTTTAGGGTGCGTTCACACTTGCCGTGTTTGGAGCGGTTCAAACAGACTCTGGTGCGGTTACCGTTTGACAGTGACACCAAACACGTGCTCTGATACCCCTTCAATTGAACTCTGGTACGGTTTGATTTAAGTGTGAACTTCGCGCGGACCATAGACAAGCTCAAACAGGAAGCGACACAAACATCACATAACGCTTAATTTCCCCGAGGTCGGCAAAAAACTAACTAAAACAAACTAAATAAATCAAGAGAAGTTTAAATGCTATAGTAACATGCATGCCATATTAGCATTTGGGCTAACAGCGCCCTCTAGAAGAATAAAGGGTGTTATCTCACAAATAATCTTAGATTCTCTGTTGGTGACTCAAACAAAACCAGAAGAGTCTGGGGACTCTGGAGTGAAACCTGTTTATCTGTGTAAACTCTGACGCAGAGGCTCAGCAGGGTTTTCCTCACAGCTGACTGACCTCGGGGTCGTCGACTGAACTCCTGTTGTCGACGCTGCACACTTCAGGGTTAATTTAAGAGGTCACCGCAAATCAGAGAGAAACTTCTGTTCTTTCACCTGTTCAGGCTCTTCATTCCTGCTTTTATCTTTCTGCCTTTTATTTGTTTTGTTCAGGGTTTAGATGAACTATACACCGCCTCGAATAAGATAAAACCTGTCCTGAATAAAATATAAAATACATAAAATATTCTAACCTTAATACATTATGTAATAGTGGAATATATTGCGCCTCTGTAGGTTCATGAGTAGAAAAAACTGGATCAAACCAAAACAAGACTAAACCAGGTCTAACCCAGGACTGAGAGGAGAGTTTAGAATCTAGTGCAATCCAAGCCACTGGCCTGAAGCCAAGACTAGTTTCTGTTCAGAGTCAAAGCAGCGTTTACACCAAACAGCTGCCCTCAGGACAAATCTAGATTTCCCGAACCCAAAATCTGACTGTTTTTTTACAATAACACAATTCTGATTTAATCCAAGAGTAAATAAGCAGCAGTCAAATTAATTCAATGACAAAATAATATTATAACCACTTTAATCAGAGCTCTTTTTATTCTAGTTGTGACAAAGACCTTATTCTTTTGAGATAAAGTCAGAGAAACGCCTCTGGAACATGTTTGGTCTTGTCCCTCTTTTCTCTCGTCATTATCAGGTAGAGATGACCTTTGACCTCTGCAGTTTGTTAATCTGTAAATCTGTCAGTGTTTGTTTCCACAGATCAATCCCATAATTCCCCTGTGTTTTCTGTCCCCCTTTTTTTATTTCACCCGTTTCTGTTTTTAATTCTCGTCTCTTTCCATTCGTCTGGTTTTAATTCAGTCTGTTGTCTTTTGTCTGTTATCCTCCAGCTTTAAGTCTTATTTCAACTCCTCTTCTTTTATTTTTATTCACATCTTTCCATCCTACTGCATCAAAGTTCTATTAAATCTTTATCAAAAAGTGATGAAAGATAGGGTTGGCCATTTTGTTTTCTGCCATTGAGCCTTTATCGTTTGTAATATCTGCGTTTGTGTCAAAGAGAAAGACTCTGGAGTCATTCTAAAACTTCTAAGTCGTGTTGAGGCCTTGTATTTATTAGACCTGGTGTCCCTAAGGTGGTACTCTTCGCTTTTTGGGGAAACTTTGGACCTCTTTTTTGTGGAAACGCACCAGAAACAACCTGCTCCAGTGGAAACAAGGCTAAATTGTCAACCATTACTATTATTAGATGTCTCAAGTCATGATTAAACAAGGTCTAACACAGGAATAAAATATAGGACTAAAACCAAACAAAGGCAGGAGAGTTAATGCACACTGAATGTCTTTCAGTGAGAAAGACATTTTCTTTAAATCCCATTAAGTTAAACTGTTTTCACTCTGCTCTCATGTAAACTGTGAAGCCGGCGTCCTCCAGGAGAAAAAAACACCCCCTACTGGTCTAGCATATGTACTACTCTCAATCAAGAAAACACACCTAGTATAGTTTTTTATGTTTTTGCTACAGCAGATATTTTCAAACTCACTTTATATTTTATTAAAAACTACTCTTGCATAACTCCATTTCCTCTTGTTTTTGTTCTCGTCTCTCGGGTCTGTGCCGTCCCACTGAGCCTCTGAGGTCTCGTGTGTGTTGTGCATGAAGTTCTGTGGTTGATCCTGCAGCATACGAAGCGGTGGAAACAAGAGGAAACCACTTCAAACAAAGACACAGATGTGAAGAGAGACAGAGCGAGGGAGCAGAGGGGATTATGAAGAGAATCTGTGAAGAATCGATGATGCTCAGAGAAATGTGTAAAAGATTGATTTCAGATGGAGCTTATCTCTGTCCGTCTCTGTACAAGCCCACTACAGTTACTACAGGTTTCCTTCTAGTGGCTAAAATTATATTTTTTTTGCATTTGAAAATCAGAAAACTAATGAGACCCGATACCAAAAAAGATGCCCCAGTGCTCTTCTGAAGAAAAAGACGAGTCTGAAGAGTATAATGTATTTGCGACACAAGTCATTCTTTGCGATACAAATATTGCGATCGATAATATCGCGAAAACAATAATATTGCATAAAACACTTGAGTGACTTTCTCTGGACACAGCTCAGTAAAAACACAAAAGACTCTTCAGAAGAAACTCAACTGAACCGGTCCAGAACAGCTCGTCTAAACACTGGAGGGAAATTAGTATTTAAATAATAATCAGTCGTTTTGAGTCCAGAGGTGGATTTTGTTGGTGGTCAGTGAATCGAGAAGCACTGAAGCAAAAAAACAACAACAGGTGTTTTACCCCCCCCATCAGTTTGTGAGTGAGGCATTAATAATGAATACAAAGAGTGCTGCAGGATGTTGGAGACTTAACGCTCATGGATTTTTAACAAGGACCACGTTTGTGAGGTTTTTGAGCAGCAGATTAATGACACCTTAATAAACCAAACATTTAAGCACTTTCAAGGCAGTTTCCAAGCACCTTACAAAAGCATACAGTTACAAAAACTGCATTTTATTTTGAAGTCATTTTATAAGTGAGGATCTAAACATACACAAAGTATGCAAATTAATGTTAGCCCATATTTATATCTATGAAAATTGTTTGGTACATTAAGGGTTTGTGCAACCGTTTTTGGGGTATTTATTACTAAAATGTTTTTTACCTTAAACGTCTTTATAAAGACCTTTTTATGAAGTTTGAGGAATTTTTTAAAACTCCAAAACATAGTTACAGCATATTCAAGGACACGTGTGAATATAATGGAGAGAAAACAATATAACAGAGAAAAGGTGGAAAGAAAAGATCTAGCACTTGATAAACAATAAGCCTTTACATTTTTGCAGGATTACCAGGACCTGTGCGAGTCTGAAGTTTGGGGAAGGACACGTGAAGGAGACAAAAATAAACGAGAAAGAGCTGTGAAAACAGAGGAGGGTCACGGGAAACGACTGAAGTCTGTTTTTACTGCTGCTCCAGGTGTCGACTTTCACAATAAAAGTCTCAGAAGTATTTATTATATTTAGAGCTGTAAACTAAAATAAGCTTTATTCATAAACGGATCTGTTTAATCTACGATAAATTCATTCATTTTCTATTACTCACTTAGTCCCGTTAGGGGTCGCGGGTGACTGGAGCCTATCCCAGCAGCTTTGGGCCTGAGGCGGGGTTCACCCCGGACAGAGGCCAGTTAGTCGCAGGGCTAACATTTAGACATAGACAGACAACCATATACTCTCACATTCATTTACTAGAGACACTTTAGAGTTGCCAATTAACCCATACATTAGGTTTGCATAATTTTAAAACAATAAATTTTATACTTTTTGCTGCATTGAAGTTAAAACAAAACTTAACTTGTTTAACATGAGAAACTGTACGTGTCCCGTCAGTGGTAAAAAGTAAAAAAACAAAGTCAAACTGAAGAAGCTGAAATGTCATTATTCGTCTAAAACCAGCCCGAGCCGAGGACAGAGGAATGTGTGGCTGGAGCTGAGTCGGCAAAATGGACACAGACCTGACCAACAAGAATGTGACCTCATGCACGCTCACATGCACGACCCCAGAGTGTGTTCAGGTGACACAAGAGAATACAGCGTTTTGTAGGATTAGCTGAAGCTTCATTAAAGTGTTTTGTCAAAGGAACGTCAAGACAGACTCATAACAAAACACACAAGTAACGACAATTACATTTTTCTCGTTTAGATAATGTCTTGTATAAACAAGCCTTATTCATCATTGTTTTTTTATTTATGCTTGAGCCCTTTTAAACCTTTTTCATGTTGGAGTAAAGCCTGGTGAGATTTTTTGTTTTTGTCTTTAACGAGAACACATTATGTCTCATCTCTGACATTTAGAGCAGAATTACCCTTTTGAAATGAATGTATTGTTTAAATTAAATGGAATTAGTGTTTTGGTTTATGTGTGGTTCAAAAGACAATAGTAAACTCATTTCATGTGACAACTGTGAAATCTTTTCTTCCTGTGTTTTGTCAAAGAACACATCTCATGATTTGGGACCGAAATAAACCGAGGCATGTTTGACCTTCAGCTTTGTGTAAAAAAATTAATAAATAAAGTGAGCTGAATGAGTGTTATTTGAAGCGTTGTGTCAGGAATGTGTTAAATACAGCTCTGTTCTCACGGTCAGCTGACAAACAGAGTCTACAGAGTGTTCATCGGTCTTGTTTTAATCCCAGTATGTGTGCAATAATCTGACGAGGAGGATTAGTGACCTACTTTCTGTCAAATCTACAGCAAAATTTAAAACTAGCATCCTTTTTTATATCTAAGGGATTAATATGCTGCTTTTGAGTTCCACTTTAGATCCAGTTCACATGTTTACGTCAGGAATTCATAACTATTTTGAATCTGTTTTCTAGTTTCTACACATTCAGATTCACCCTCTTTAAGGCAGCTGCCCTTTCCTTGTTTCTAAAGACAACAAACCTCAGACACAACGGCACCTAAACGCCTTGTAGGCACACAGCAGATGCTGCTGGTCCCTGAACCAGTCACAAACAAACAGAGACCGGGACAAAGAGCCGCACAAAAAACACAGCCCTTACAATTTATTAACGAAAGAGACAAGACTCCGACAGCTGCTGGGGTTTACACCGAGGAATGAAATGTCGCCTCCTGCTGGACACATGACTATAATCAGTGCAGTGAATGTTGGATTATTATCTTAAATTATTGAGGACACCCAGCGACAAAGACATCAGGTTTAAAGGGAAAGTTATGAGAGCTGTAACAAGACTTCTGTGAGGGTAAGGGCTGATAGAAAAAAATGGTAGGTGTCTGTGTTTGATAAAATAATGTTTTTCTCGTGCATGTTGTTGTTGAACACCCGGGAATTTTTAAGAATCTCTATTTTGTGTCTCTTACCTGACTCAGCGGTGAGGTCACTTCCTCTTTCTCCTCATTTGTCTCGCTCTCCTCGTTTACTGTATTCTGATTGGCCGTTTCTGTCGTTGTTAAATTGTTTATTGAAGGGTCTGTTCTCTGATTGGCCGGTTGAACATGCTCTGATGAGGTGTCCCGATTAGTTATTTGCACGCTGTCATGTGTTACTGTTTCCTGATTGGCCGGTTGCTCCGCCTCTCCGCTCTGATTGGCCGTCTTCTGGCAGTGGACGTGTCCGAACGGCTCTGATTGACACGACTCATCTTCAAAGGTGACTATGGCCACATGCTCTTCTTCCTCCGGATCCTCTTCATCGTTGTCCGCTCCTCGTACTTGCCGTAGCCATGACAACAGGAAAGGGGAGGAGCTGAAGGAGGAGGAGGCAGAGTTAGGCGTGCTTCCACCAATAAGATCCCGCCTGGTTTCGGCCTCCAGAGACTCGTCCCACTGCTCTTCTCGGCTCTCGGCGTCTTCCTCCAAGACTTGGAAGACAACCTCAGGCTCCATCTTTAACTCTCATGGATTTCACTTTAACAAATGAGAAAAAAACATCCTGAAAAGAAAAGAGACAGCTCTATTAGACCCAAAAATGTAAAATACAGTTTAGAAGATTACTCTTTATACTTTAATTTGGATTTTGAGACATTTACTGTGAATAAACTTTGGACACAGCAAAGTCAACCGTTCTGATTCAATATAATATAATAGAAAGTGAAGAACAGTAAGGAACGCTCTGTAGTTTGGATTAAAAAAACGACACATGCAGAACGGTTTTGTTGAGTTCCTCCTGAAGAGGCCTATGTTTCCTCCAAGCCTCATGGAACCCATTAAAAGGTCCTCGAGTAAGGGCGCCACCATACAGCAATATACAGCAATATACCACCATCCACCAGAGGGCAGGCTCCAAAAGCAGAAATATAAGGAGAAACCCAATGGCTACTTTACAAGTGTAAAACTCATGTTTGTGTAATGGTACAAAAGATGGCTCTGGTCTCTAGAGCTAAGTTTTTACTACATAACAACTCTGGGAAAACTATCTGAAAATTATTGTTTTACTCTGCAGTAAAAGCCTGGATGAAAACAACATTTTATTGAACTGTTGTAATGTCAATATCGGTAAATAGGGGAGCCCTGGGTGGAAAATGTCCATATTTTATCAGTCATTGGTTTCCTCTGAGCTGTGTCCAGAGAGAGACGCTAGTCCTGTCTTTATTTGAGAATAAAAGGTATTTGTAGATTACTTTTAGAAACTTGGATCAAAGTTAATATTAAATCAGGAAACATTTGACTGTTTCTGGTTTATTCTTATCTTTCTGAACATTACATTCAAAGAGCTGCAGCAGGTTCATATCATTCAGGGAATCAATATTTGAGGCACAGGTTGTGCTTGCGTTTATGCAGTGGAGACGATGAATACAAAGATTAAATTCATGAAGCCAGAGCCACACCACACTGACTCTGTTTAAAACCACAAACAGCTGATGAAAAGAAACAGTTTGTCGTCAGGAAAAAGTACATTTATCATATTTTCTGTTCTGTTTTGAATGGCACGTTTATCAGAAGATTTATTTGGAAAAACAAGAACCAGACTCAGCCATATCCTACTCAAAAAAGGCTAGCTCCAACCTTAACTTTGATTTCAATTGATTTTGATAAACTAGACTCAGTCGAGACTGTTGTGATTAAAGGACAGTATCCATTTTATTTTTTGTCTTCTAATAAATAAAATACCTACCATTTTATTTCTGAAAAATAATACTAGTCACAAAACAAGTCACTGATAAATCACCTTGGTTTATAAAAATGTAGCTTATATCCACAATTTATCACTAAACTAACAATAATTATAGCCAAATACAGTAAAAATGATTACTGGTTACAATAATATGCACACAAACTGCTCTTTAGTTTAGTGTGAAAGTGTTTTTGAACGTTTTGCTCTTAAGTCTTTTGGTTTTCATGACTAAAACAGTAGTTTAGACTCACATTGCTACAAGCTAAATGTAAACTTAATGGTTTATTTAGCGTCTTTTACTGAATATAACAAGCTCGGTATTTGTTCAAAAACTATAATTCCTTTAATAACTGTGCTCTTATTTTATACATAACCCGTGAAAATGTCCATAAGTTACAGCGGTAAACCTAAAATCGATCCAAACTCACCTTTTTCTTTCTCCGAGCACTAAATTCTTTACATCAAATTTCTTTTCAACTTTTACAACATTCCAATTTTCAAAGTCTCCCAAAATTTATTTTAAATTGAAGATTGCAGTCTTCTGCTGCTTTTACTTTCCCTCTTTTCTCTGATGCTATAAAGTGCCCAAACTTTAAAAAACCTTCAACTTTCTATTTTCTGTCGCACATGATGGAGCTGCGTTTGACGCGCTCGGATGACGTCACCGGAAAACACAAAAAACACAGCGGGAAAAATCTATTTATTCAGTTTGTTCTATTGGTAATCCGCGGTTAAACTGAATTAAAACTACATAAAACGGCATTTGTTTTTTTTACGGTTTATTCTAGTTCCATGTAACTTTTTTTTAAAACTTTGGCACTCAAAGCGCTTTTAGAACAGCGCTTTGAGTGCCTAAAAAAAGCAGTGTTTTATTACTTTAAGGCAGTTTTGTCTCATCTGGTCTTAATGTGGGACCCATATTTTCCACAGAATTTTGACCCACTTTTAACAAAACTGTGCAAAATTAATTTTCAGAAATAAACTTAAACTTCTTACAACCTGCAATTTTTATGAAATAATTATACAAAATGTAAATAAATATAATTAGTAGTGACTTATATCTGGACCGGGAGGCTGAAAATAAACAAAAAATAAATAAAACACTCAGGATTCAGTAGCATTACATTCAAAATCAAACATTAATAATAATAAAAAAAAAAGATAGCTTTACGTGAAATTTGTTACTTTATTAATTTACAGATTATATTCAAACATTAAAGAGTTACATAAATACAGACATAAAAATACACTTTTATATGAACAACTTTGATAATTTCCACCATCTCTTCTTTATCTAAAACCTTTGTAAAACTACATAATTTTACACAATCTTAATTTTTACATTTATTACAATATAATTTTTTTGAGGAAAAAAAAAAAACACACCTCCTGGGGTTTTTAAGTGACGTTACTACTGGATATAGTTTAGGTATTTTATGGAAAACAAGCCTCATAATGGAGAATATTGAGTTTTGCATCCATTTTGTTTTTAAATATAAAAGTTTGTACAGAATACAGAGTGTACTGTAGTTTCACAGATGGACACATTATATTGTTGTTTTTCACCGAGGACTGGAGTTTTTCTGTTTAATGTCTCCAAAAACCTGCTTTTTAAAAAGAAAACTGGCAAGATTTTAAACCAAGAAATAAATAAAAAAGACTTATAAATGACAAAAAAATGTCAAATGAAACAACTCAGACTTTTCTTACAAACATTGACTTTCTCAGTGCCAGAACCTGGGAATACAACAACTTTGCCATAGCTTTTAATAATTTAAAGGATTATTTAAATATTTTGATTAGAAAAACTAGTCCAAAACCAGCTTCTCAAACCAAACAAACATGATTTGGACATATTTTCAGTACTTTTCAACTAAATACAATTTCAAATTTCAAATCATGATTATTACAGATATTTAGTTTGGCTTATAGTCCTCTCGAACACAAGCACCTAACATTAGAAAAACCTGCAGAGAATTCCATTGTGCTTATATTTGGACTCATAGTTGGATTTATAGTTTCTGAAATAGACTATAGATTATAGATTTTAAAACGTATAGAAAAAAAGTTTCTCCATTGGTTTGAATGTTTGTTCAAACACTGGAGACGTATGTGCGGCAGCTACAGAGCACAACTTGATAATGTTGTGGTCTTTTGCCACTATTTAGACTTTTTTTTTTTTTTTTTTTTTGGATTATAGTAATTGTATTTATAAAAATTTTGAATTGTGAAATCAAACCAATTAGAGTCTTGGGCTGAAGTTAGCAATGTTTGATTCTGAGTTTTGAATAGAAGAGACATGTACACACAAATTATTTAAAAAAATCTGACCTTTTCAAAGATGTTTTAAAAATGTTTTGAACTAAATAAACAGTGTGTGCTTTGCCAGTTAACATTGGAACAGGTTTTCCAAAATAAGATGAATGTGCTTCTCAAAACTAAGGACCCCAAATAATTGTATAACTTCACAAATCATCCATCTTTTTAAATCGGTTTCTTTCTTTCTAATTCTTTAGGCATTTATTTTCAGGAGACCACTGTCATTTTTTTCAATGAAGTGAAACACTGTATTTTGAAATCTGACCTTTGTTAGAAGCTTGTTGTAAAATATTTTCCCACATCTTTGCAACGGTGTTCTTTTTGTTGTCATTAAACACACACATCTCTACTTCGATGTTACAACATTAACATCCCACAGAAAAACCAAAACAATGTTGTATTTTTTTAAAGAAACAAGACTCTACTCCAAATAAAAACAAAAATAAACATAAGGATAAGCTATTGGGTCTTGAAACTGGAAAGAAGAGAACCGGAAGAGAACATAAAAAAGAGAAAAAACTGGGACACATATATATATATTTTTTAATATGTTAGTGTTATTATAAACCCTTATTTTGAAAGTATTGTAATATAGAAGAAAAACAAAAAAATAAATAAAACTAAACGAAAGACAGCATAATACCACATTTGTGTAATCCCTTTGTGAAGTCAAATAATATAAGAATTAGTTTCCAAGAAAGTGTTTTACTTTATTTCTATATATTTTTTTGTATTTATAGATGTCTAGGGACTCTATTTTGCCAAAGCAACATAAACCAACCCCACTTTAAACGACAAAGTGCATTTGAGTAATTAAGTTTTCAGGGAACACTACCATCATCAACGCGAACGAATTTACAACAACCAGGATATTTATTGGATATTTATGTAAAGTTGAAAATCACATAAGAAAAGTTACACAGTGTTGCTTTAAGTTTCAGCTTCTGTTTGGAAACGTAAAGTAAAATAAATTTTTGTACATCTTTTAATTTAGTAAATTTTTAAAGACTTCAGAAGAATTTGAATTTTTTTTTGATGAGATTATAAGCCAAATTTGTAGATTTTTCTCTCCGTTATCTCCAGGTCTGTCTTGACTCTTTCGATGACTGAGAGGATTTGTCTGAGAAGCTGCCACTGTCATTCCTTTTACGTCCACCAGAGAGCGCTGCAGAGTCGTGCTGCGGCAGTGAACGAGGTGGAGGTCTGACACTCGGACACCTCTTCAAATCGAGAGCTGGCGTTTTGTGCGAAGACAAAACTCGGAGGGAACTGGCACGAGTTAGGACGGATTGGACATTTTGGAGGAAAGGATTTTGGACAAAGAGTTTTTAGTAGGACTTAAGTTTGGGTTATTTCTTGAAATTTCAGACGATTTGTTTTGTAAAGTGGAGCGAGAAGAGACTTTAGGAGACAGGATATTTGAAGACAAGTTTGCAGAGTGTACAGAAGAATCTGAAATCATTAAACCTGACCGAGAAAACATTTTTGGCAACAAATTCATAGATTTTGTGTCTTTGGCGTTTGTTAATTCTTGGGCAGAAGTTAAGTTGTTGTTTGATGAATTATGTGAGATTGGATCATTTAAACTGGACAGAGAAGACACTTTTAGAGATTTAGTTGAATATGTGGACTTTTCTGAAGAATTTGAATCAGTAAAATCAGAAGAAGCCAAGTTATTGTTTGTCAAATTTTGTGAAATCTGATTTATTAAATTGGATGGCAAAGATCCTGTAGCTAAGTTTGTTAAAGAAGTACTCGTTGATATTTTAGCCGAATTTGTAGATTTTCCTGAAGTATTTGACTCAGTAAAATCATCTGAAGCAGAGTCCTGGGAAAGTGTGACGATTGAAGAGAGTGTTGTTGACGATTGCAAAGTTGTAGGGGAACAATTTCCAGGGTTTTGATCGGGGTCTATGGTTGAATTTTGTGAAGCAGCTTTAACGGACAAAGTGGATATTTTTGAAAAAGCTAGGTTTGAGTTTGACAAATTTCGAGAAGGTAACTTTGATAAACTGCACGAAGAAGGCATTTTTAGAGAGGATATGTTAGCTGCATTTGCTACATTCTTGGCCAAGTTTGAGTTTGCTGAATTTTGGACGGTAATATTTGTTAAATTTGCCGATGAAGAAAGTCTGGGCGATATGATTTTTGGAGAAGATACTTTAGGTTCCAAATTTCCAAGGTTTTGAGAAGAAGTGGTGTTATTCTTTGTTGAATTTTGGGGGTTTGCCAAAGTCAAATTTGTCCGCCGAAAAGAAGACGATGCTGTATTTCTTGCGAACCCAGGACTTGCCGCTTTGTGAATGGGCGTTGTCGGAGCGCTAACGATTCCTCTCTCTTCGTTCTGATTTATTGCTCTCAGCGTTGACCGACAAATCTTTTCCTCTTGTTGGATTTTTGTCTTTTTCTCCGGCGGCTTTTTTACAGATGTTTTTCTGTTTACGTCGATGCTGGAGCGTCTTGAGGAAGGGGCCGTCGAGGGTCGCTCTCCCCGACGAGGAGCATTCCTGTTGGGGATGGACAGAGCAGATGACTCGCTCTGAATTCCTTGAGATTTGTCTGGAACTTTTCCCGATAAAGGTCTGGAAATCGGCACAACTCGACGAATATTAAGGTTCTCTGTCTTTGTTAGGGTTCGAACTGGTTTTGACTTATTTGCAGGTGTTGCTGTGGAGCTAGGCACCTTTTTGAACTTAGCATTTTGGCAAGCTTTTGAATTTTCTGAGACTTTTTCATAGTTCTCTTGATCATTCACCTCTTTCTCCAACACATTACACTGACTTTCTTGCTCGTTAGTCCTCGTGTCTCTTTTGGCTTTTTCATTTATATTGGTAGGAACATCTTTGTCTTTATTCGGACTGTTCGTTTTTGTCTCAAAGGCAGCTGTGGTGAGGTCAAGTGGTCGCAAAACAGGCGTTGGTTGGCTGCTAATCGGCTCAGGCACCGACCTCTGATTGTCTTTTTGCTGATTCAAAGGCGTGTCATTGTCCAGAGTTAAAGAAATTTCTCGATGATTGTCACTGTCGCTGGGATCTGTTTGGCTGTTTTTAGCTTCACAGACTCCTGTCACGCACCAAACGACCACCGTATCCCGACTTTCTTCTTCCGTTTTCGCCAAAGAATATGCATTTTCAGTTTCTTTAAAGTCATTCCCTTCATGTTCTTCGACGTCTGTGATTACGAGATCTGTTTGATTTTTGCTTTTCTTCGGGAGGCTTACCTGATCCAACGCTTTTAGTTCAGGGACCAAGGTGCATTTCTCTACAAATACCGACATATTCACAGATTTTTTGTTGATTTTGCTGCAAATGTCTTGATTTAGTTCCTCTTTCTTGCTTTCAGTCTCCTTTCCATTGTTGTTTAAATCTGATGGCTGTTCTTCAATCTCAGAGGTAGATTTTAAAGTCGTAGCTTGTCTTTCTGCTTTGTCACGTCTCAAATTGTTCCTGAGGTAATTCGTGGTTGCATTAAGTGCATTTTGGAAACTTTGTTTCTCAGCGTCTCTTTGCTCCGTCGTCCTAGCTTTGCTCTCAAAGTTTCTCAATCGCTTGAAGCTTCCTGATTGTCGCAGAAGAGGAGAACGTGGATGGGTCTTGGGCATCAGCAGCTCCATGAGTAAACCGACCTCGTCGTGTCGAGAAACAGCCGCGTTCATGTCGGCTTCGCTGCTGCAACGAAGGCTGAACGCACCACCAATCTGCAACAAGAAGGAAATTCAAATGTTTACAAGTTAACACTTAAATCAGTGTTATTTTAAACGCCTACGGGGACTGAGACTTGGGCTACACATCTAAAAATCAAACCGTTGTGACCAAATAATAACAATGGCTTAGTCCTGCTTTAGTTTTAATTAAGCTCTTCTTTTGACCACCTGCTCTTGATTAATTGTCTACACATCAAGCGTTAAAGTTAACTTTATAAATTAAAACTCTAAAATGTATATAATCTAAAGTCAAAGTTTAAATACCTGTGTTGTTTTAACTCACATTTTCCTGTCTTTGAAACTATTGTTTAACTGAGTTATAAGGAAATCTTTTCATGTGATAAATAAACATTTGGAGGTGTGTATGTGTAGGTTCTTGTGGGAAAACTTGTACAATACTATTCTTTTTAAATTTCCCGCCCCAAAGTTTAATCCATGCCTCGAACATTTTCAATATTTGAGGCTTTTTCTCTTCACTGATACCTGTTCTCTTCCAGCCCACGAGTGTCTCTTCTGCTCCTCCAGCTCCTGAAGCCGACGCTGTTGAACCGCCTCCTTCCTCTCACGCTCCGCATTATCCTTCACGAAACAGAAAAAAATAAAAATAGAGCATTAACATCCCATCATTTAAAGTTACATATCCTCTTTTTAAAATCTGGGCCTTATCTGCAATGCTATTAACTTGTTTCCTTTGTTGAATAAAAAAACAACAGAAGAAATAAAACGTCTTATTTAACAACGGTATCTTTTAATTATTATAGGAATTATAATTCCTAGACTGAATCAAATATCTGGGTTTGTACCTTGACGGCGGCTGTGAACTTGAGGCAGAAGGAGTTGAAGATGTTGAAGCAGTCGTCGAGTTTGAACGTGTCTTTATCTTCACAGAAAAAGTCAAGCAGCTCCTCGGCCTCGCTCTTCAGCTGCTGCCGACCGTCGCGTAGTAAACACAGAGCAGACGTGGCGCTCTGAAAGAAACACAAAGAACACAGACATGTGTTTTTATGTTACTGTAGTGAGTGTTATGTTCCTGTATGTGTTTGTAGTTACCTGCAGAAAGGTGTCCAGCTGCTGCAGAAGCTCTGCGTCTCTCTGAACGCTCTCCTCGACCGACTGAGTACGAGCCGTGAGCCGCTGCAGCTCTTTGTCCAACGTGTCCAGTGAGATCCTACACAGAACAAAACAGCTTATGTCATTAAATATATCATTACTGTTTATATTTGTAGTTATTCTACAAATACAGCATATACAGCACATAGTCTTTTTGTGCTTTGACAATTAAATTTACCTTAGATTTATTTTATTATTATTAATCTTTGTAAATGTCTGCAGTACCTCAGAAGAGCAGCAGAGGGGGGTGTTGTACTGATTTTAACATTTAAGTAAAACTGTTTAGCAGCTCCTTTTGTATAATATAAATATAAACTATTACAGTGGCTTTTTAAACTGTGGAAGCTGCGGGAGTTTTTTCAGATTTAACTTTTAGATTGAAATTTTAAAATATAATTAGGAAAAAAATTTCTGTTGGGCTCATTATTTTAGGCTTGAAGTTAAGCTTAGTCCTGAACAAATCCTGGCCTTTGGACCTTTTTAAAGCCGTTTTGATACTGTACAAAACAAAACAACAGTGAAACAGTGACTATCATTATAACAAAGAATATAATAAATACAAATTGAACTGGCACATGTTTAAGTTCCTGTTTTAAAGTTTGACTAATCTTGGCACTAAAAGAGACAAGTCTTTATGAGGTGGTACTCAGTAAGTAACAATTAAAATGTTAAATATAATCTGTATTTCCTTCTTTCATGTTGTAGTGACTCTGACCTGGAGGCGGCCTGAATGTGACTCAGCTTCAGAGGAAACTCCAGCAGCTTCTCGTCCTTTTTTTGAGCTTCCTAAAACAAAAACAAAATATATTATTTTATTCACTTTTCTGCCTGTTTTTTTTAATGTGGTTTTATCTATTTTCAGTGACCACTTACCAACGCAACAAAGTGCAGCAGGTTCATGCCCGGTTTATTGGCCTTGGTGTCGGCCAAAGACGGGAGAGAAGAGAGTTTAAAGCCCACTGCGTTTCCTGCGTAACCTCCCTGAGACAAAGAAAATTGAACATGCCTTGTATTTTAAATTAAAGATATTTACGGTTCTCTTTAAGTTTTTTATCAGGTTTAGAAAGAAAAAAAAGAAGGCTTGGCTAATCAAAATTAAGTCCTTTAAATGCATAGAAGCATATATTGTTATATTTCATGAACTATGTTAATAAAAGTCCTATTTTCTCTATTTATATTCCTAAGAGAACTTAAAAAAACACTTGCAATTGGTCAACTACATAGAAATGTCTAGTGTAAAGCATTCTGAGAAAGAGTTTAAGCCACTAGCATTAGGCTTACTCAGTAAAACAAAGGCCTAGGGACAGTATGGCATCAGAGCTAATTCAAAGAAAGACAAAACACTTGAGATCTGAGAATCCTGTCAAGAAGACTGACACTTGGGCAGCTTTTATTAAGTTTTTCAGTTTGAATATAAGGTTTCAACCTTTTAAAATTATTTTGTAAATAATTAGACTGGAGATCTGTTTTACTTTGATACAACTCAAAACTTCAACTACAATGTTCAATAGCTATATCAAATATTCCATGTTTTCTTTACTTTTATGGTGAGGTCATCTTTTACATGCTTTAATGATGCCATGACTGGACTCTATTGTTTTATATAGTTTTCTGTGTAGATCTTAATTGCATATAGTAATTTGATGGAAAGAAGGAACAAGGCTCTAGACGCTGCATGAGTCTGTTTGATAATGTTCCCTCAGTTTTAGACTCACTGCGTTGAGAAGGTTTCCCGCCTGCAGCACCAGATGGAGAACGGCGTGTAGCTCCTCGCAGCGCATCAGCTCTGAATAAACCACAGCAACCGCAGAAAGAGACAATTAGTTAACATCTTCATGAGGAATAAATTAACCCAGAGGCACATGACGCTGTGATCAGAGTGAGTGTTGTTATCACGCGGTTATAAATACAACGGGTGTGAACCTGAGCTGTGACAGAGACAGATGCTGTAGAACGATGTTGTTTGGTACCTTTTGTGGCAGAACGGAGGGTTTTAATTTCACATATCATGGCCTCGCACTCGGCGGGAAACTCCTCCTTTAGTAGCATCGACTCAATACGAACCACGTAACTGAAGGAACACACAGGAGAGGAATTACAACAGAGCACTTGAGAGAGGAAAGGCTCATAAAACCACTTAAATTGTCCCTCTTTTCCACTTCAAGATTTCACTGAGCAATTTCAGTTTGGACATAAACCCCCTCAGTACTACAGTATAAGGAGCAGTCTTTGGACCCAAGTGTTTGTTTTGTTCCATAGTTTTATGTAGGTAACTCCAGATGAAAGGTGAGTTTAGGTAAATGTCTCTCACCTGGGCAGCTGTATGAGCAGATAAACAAAGGAATCAGCCAATGAGAGCTTAGACACGTCACCTCTGAAATCCTTCAACTTCTTCACCTTTATACAGTGGGACAAGGAAAAATATAATTTAAAATCATACATATTCACATCTGCCAGTCCCACTACGATGCTCGTTTTATCTGGTCAAATCTAAACAGTCTAAAAGTCCTAAACTCAGTGTCACCTCGTCTGTCTCCGGCAGCAGTTTGACCAGGTCCCTCAGTGGCTCTGCTCCGTACGGCTCACTGTTTCCACTGTGAATATCCTCCACAATCATCTGATTGGACCTAAACACAAACAAAAGGGTTAGAAACAGGAATTTACCAAACAATGCAACATATTATTAATAGTATTTATTACAACAGATTTAACATTGGCTCTTTTTTTTCAGATATTGTTTTTCAAAGGATGTGCCTTCCAGACTGGTCGCAAAAGTTCAAATTAACTGTCAACCAAGAGATGTATCAGACACTGCCTGTGACATTATCAGCAAAACTGTTTCCAGGAACCTGATGCCCTATTTATCAGATCAGTGTATACTGAACAACATGAACCCTCCCCTGCATTGGGCTTTGAACAACAGAGAGCAGCCAGTGGACGTCTGTCCAGAACTCCTCCTCCCGACTGCAACAAGACCGTACAATCACTCGGTCTGTGGAAGAAGAAGACCTAACAAATGACCTTATTACAGGTGGACACTAAACTGTTTGACACATCCGTCCTGTTACTTGGAGATAATTTATTGTCAACAGAATAACACTTCCAGGTAAATAAATAGATTGTGTCCGCCTCCAGAGATTTGTGGTGTTTGGTATCATTTAACCAGTGCTGTATCCATTATGCCTCTATGTCCCACGTGTTTACAGTAAGTCAATACAACACAACCTCAAACTGGCACTAAAAGCTCTGCAGCAGATACATGAGCAATGTTTTTCATAACCACAATTAATGGACACTTATACACAGCATTCTGGAGTAACAAAGAAAGTAATAACTGCTAATGGAAGTAAATATATTCAGCAAACTACTGCAACTTCAGAGTGTCAGAACTCAAACTACAGCAGCTTCAGAGTGTCAGAACTCAAACTACAGCAGCTTCAGAGTGTCAGAACTCAAACTACATCAGCTTTAGAGTGTCAGAACTCAGACTACAGCAGCTTTAGAGTGTCAGAACTCAAACTACTCCAACTTCAGAGTGTCAGAACTCAAACTACATCAGCTTTAGAGTGTCAGAACTCAAACTACATCAGCTTCAGAGTGTCAGAACTCAAACTACTGCAGCTTTAGAGTGTCAGAACTCAAACTACAGCAGCTTCAGAGTGTCAAAACTCAAACTACAGCAGCTTCAGAGTGTCAAAACTCAAACTACAGCAGCTTTAGAGTGTCAGAACTCAAACTACAGCAGCTTCAGAGTGTCAAAACTCAAACTACAGCAGCTTCAGAGTGTCAAAACTCAAACTACAGCAGCTTCAGAGTGTCAGAACTAAAACTACTGCAGCTTTAGAGGGTCAGAACTAAAACTACTGCAGCTTTAGAGGATCAGAACTAAAACTACAGCAGCTTTAGAGGGTCAGAACTCAAACTACTGCAGATTTAGAGTGTCAGAACTCAAACTACAGCAGCTTCAGAGTGTCAGAACTCAAACTACAGCAGCTTCAGAGTGTCAAAACTCAAACTACAGCAGCTTCAGAGTGTCAGAACTCAAACTACTGCAGATTTAGAGTGTCAGAACTCAAACTACAGCAGCTTCAGAGTGTCAGAACTCAAACTACAGCAGCTTCAGAGTGTCAGAACTCAAACTACTGCAGCTTTAGAGGGTCAGAACTCAAACTACTGCAGCTTTAGAGGGTCAGAACTTAAACTACAGCAGCTTTAGAGGGTCAGAACTCAAACTACTGCAGCTTTAGAGTGTCAGAACTCAAACTACTGCAGCTTTAGAGTGTCAGAACTCAAACTACAGCAGCTTCAGAGTGTCAGAACTCAAACTACAGCAGCTTCAGAGTGTCAGAACTCAAACTACTGCAGCTTTAGAGGGTCAGAACTCAAACTACTGCAGCTTTAGAGTGTCAGAACTCAAACTACAGCAGCTTCAGAGTGTCAGAACTCAAACTACAGCAGCTTCAGAGTGTCAGAACTAAAACTACTGCAGCTTTAGAGGGTCAGAACTAAAACTACTGCAGCTTTAGAGGGTCAGAACTCAAACTACAGCAGCTTTAGAGGGTCAGAACTCAAACTACTGCAGCTTTAGAGGGTCAGAACTCAAAACTACTGCAGCTTTAGAGGGTCAGAACTCAAACTACTGCAGCTTTAGAGGGTCAGAACTCAAAACTACTGCAGCTTTAGAGGGTCAGAACTCAAACTACTGCAGCAGTGTCAGAACTCAAACTACTGCAGCTTTAGAGGGTCAGAACTCAAACTACTGCAGCAGTGTCAGAACTCAAACTACAGCAGCTTTAGAGGGTCAGAACTCAAACTACTGCAGCTTTAGAGGGTCAGAACTCAAACTACTGCAGCTTTAGAGGGTCAGAACTCAAACTACTGCAGCTTTAGAGGGTCAGAACTCAAACTACAGCAGCTTTAGAGGGTCAGAACTCAAACTACTGCAGCTTTAGAGGGTCAGAACTCAAACTACTGCAGCTTTAGAGGGTCAGAACTCAAACTACTGCAGCTTTAGAGGGTCAGAACTAAAACTACTGCAGCTTTAGAGGATCAGAACTAAAACTACAGCAGCTTCAGAGTGTCAGAACTCAAACTACTGCAGCTTCAGAGTGTCAGAACTCAAACTACAGCAGCTTTAGAGTGTCAGAACTCAAACTACAGCAGCTTCAGAGTGTCAGAACTCAAACTACAGCAGCTTTAGAGTGTCAGAACTAAAACTACTGCAGCTTTAGAGGGTCAGAACTCAAACTACAGCAGCTTCAGAGTGTCAGAACTAAAACTACTGCAGCTTCAGAGTGTCAGAACTCAAACTACAGCAGCTTCAGAGTGTCAGAACTAAAACTACTGCAGCTTTAGAGTGTCAGAACTCAAACTACAGCAGCTTCAGAGTGTCAGAACTAAAACTACTGCAGCTTTAGAGGGTCAGAACTCAAACTACTGCAGCTTTAGAGTGTCAAAACTGAAACTACTGCAGCTTTAGAGGATCAGAACTCAAACTACTGCAGCTTTAGAGTGTCAAAACTGAAACTACTGCAGCTTTAGAGGATCAGAACTTAAACTACTGCAGCTTTAGAGTGTCAGAACTTAAACTACTGCAGCTTTAGAGAATCAGAACTTAAACTACTGCAGCTTTAGAGGGTCAGAACTTAAACTACTGCAGCTTTAGAGGATCAGAACTCAAACTACTGCAGCTTTAGAGGGTCAGAACTCAAACTACTGCAGCTTTAGAGTGTCAGAACTCAAACTACTGCAGCTTTAGAGTGTCAGAACTCAAACTACTGCAGCTTTAGAGGGTCAGAACTCAAACTACTGCAGCTTTAGAGGATCAGAACTTAAACTACTGCAGCTTTAGAGGATCAGAACTTAAACTACTGCAGCTTTAGAGTGTCAAAACTGAAACTACTGCAGCTTTAGAGGATCAGAACTTAAACTACTGCAGCTTTAGAGTGTCAGAACTTAAACTACTGCAGCTTTAGAGAATCAGAACTTAAACTACTGCAGCTTTAGAGTGTCAGAACTCAAACTACTGCAGCTTTAGAGTGTCAGAACTCAAACTACTGCAGCTTTAGAGGGTCAGAACTTAAACTACTGCAGCTTTAGAGTGTCAGAACTTAAACTACTGCAGCTTTAGAGGATCAGAACTTAAACTACTGCAGCTTTAGAGGATCAGAACTTAAACTACTGCAGCTTTAGAGTGTCAGAACTGAAACTACTGCAGCTTTAGAGTGTCAGAACTCAAACTACAGCAGCTTTAGAGTGTCAAAACTCAAACTACTGCAGCTTTAGAGTGTCAGAACTCAAACTACTGCAGCAGTGTCAGAACTCAAACTACTGCAGCTTTAGAGTGTCAGAACTCAAACTACAGCAGCTTTAGAGGATCAGAACTCAAACTACAGCAGCTTTAGAGTGTCAGAACTCAAACTACTGCAGCAGTGTCAGAACTCAAACTACTGCAGCTTTAGAGTGTCAGAACTCAAACTACAGCAGCTTTAGAGTGTCAGAACTCAAACTACAGCAGCTTTAGAGGATCAGAACTCAAACTACAGCAGCTTTAGAGTGTCAGAACTGAAACTACTGCAGCTTTAGAGTGTCAGAACTCAAACTACTGCAGCTTTAGAGTGTCAAAACTCAAACTACTGCAGCTTTAGAGTGTCAGAACTCAAACTACTGCAGCTTTAGAGTGTCAGAACTCAAACTACTGCAGCTTTAGAGTGTCAGAACTCAAACTACTGCAGCTTTAGAGTGTCAGAACTCAAACTACTGCAGCTTTAGAGTGTCAGAACTTAAACTACTGCAGCTTTAGAGTTTCAGAACTGAAACTACTGCAGCTTTAGAGTGTCAGAACTAAAACTACTGCAGCTTCAGAGTGTCAGAACTCAAACTACAGCAGCTTCAGAGTGTCAAAACTGAAACTACTGCAGCTTTAGAGTGTCAAAACTCAAACTACTGCAGCTTCAGAGTGTCAGAACTCAAACTACTGCAGCTTTAGAGGGTCAGACTCTAGTGGTTTCAATTTTTATTTATTTTCTGTGAATCAACTCAACTGAAATACTGCTGATAAAGAAAGCATGTCTGAAACTTAGGGGCCTCTGAACTGACACATAATGATGTCACAACGTCACAGCAGAGGCTCCTGTGAAGGGCGTCTGTCTACACTGAGGCACAGACCTGCATCATCACAAAGTTTTACCCACAACAGCTGCAGATGAGGGCCAGGAGACACATCACGCAAACCCAGTCATTTACCATTTAAAAAGGGAGAGACTCCAACTCTGAGAAATATTACATTACATCAAATCTTTTATTAGTTATTTTGCAAGAATGAACTGGATGTCACCTCTTCTGATAGCCTTGGTTTGCCTCTAGATTAGGCCTCATGCTTTTCTGCAGCAAACTTTCCTACGATGAAGAATATAACTTTTGTTCCTTCGGCAGAAAGCAACTCAAATTCACAAATTTCTGTCAGTGCTGGAAGTGCTCAAACTTTACATATTTTAGACAAATTTCAGCAAACATCAATCTAAAGGTCAGCTTTAATCTTCAGTCAAGTGCATTTGTAAATTTTAAAACACTAACAAGGCCTTCATAAAAGAATACATTTTTTGTTAAGTATCATTGATTCTCTGAATGTTCTATTTTTAAATACATTTTGATAAGGGGCGGCAGTGGCTTAGTGGTAGAGCGGTCGTCCTTCAACCAGAACTGTCGTTGTGTCCTTAAACACTTAACCCACCTTGCCTCCAGTGGTGTTCCAGCTGTAACACTGGTGAATGGAACCGTCGCTTTAAAAATAAAAGCTAAACTAAAAAAATGTAAATGTAATACTGTTGAATGTAAGTTGCTTTGAATAAAAGCGTCTTCTAAATGACTAAATGTAAATGATAAAACCACTGTTTAGATTGAGCACATTAGAATTTAACTGAAGATAACCGGCCTCTTCTTTCTCCTGTAAATATAAATGTTTGTGACATCATCAGGAAAATGCTAAATGAAAACTCTTCTCTTTAAAAAAATACACTGTCTATATTAGGAGACATTTTCTTCCACCACTTACCTCTTGAACTGTTTGAGGAATATCCCGATATTCATGCCTCTTTTCCTGTTGAGGATACACACCTGAGGAAAGAAGGGCAGTGTGAGGTCACAGAGCCTCACACACTTCACCTGCTCCTCACCTTTAGCACATGCCACTCTTACTCATTTCAAAAGGGGTTAGGTTTATGCTCTAGATCCTAACTGTGAAGCTAAAATAACTTGTTATCTAACTTGATTGTTAGACAAAAAATATTTATACAATACTCAAAAGCTCAGTCGTCTATGCTTCATGATGACAGCTGTTCTTTACATCTACTGAGCATTGAGCAGAGATGATAAAATAAATGGCTGTGGAAAGTTCAGAATGAGTTTGAAAATGAGTCAGTCTCCGGAACCGAAGCAAGAACCAAAACCAGCACAAAGCCTGGTCGTAGTGAGTCTGTTAAAGCTTGAGTCTGTTAAAGCATTTAATTAAACTTCTGTCCATGATCCAGTAACATGCACAAGAATAAATCCAAGTAAACGTTGGCAATGGTGGAGCGTTTACTAGTTTATCTTTTACATCCTGGAACAGCAAACATGTGAGCCAACAATACAATGACTTAAAGTGTCTTTTTGCCCTGGTTCTACAAGGAGCTACGGCGGCATTTAGATGAAAACTAAAACTAGAAAATAAAACCCTGTAATTTTCTTGATAAATTAGCCATCCATCTGAATATAAAGTGTTGTACCTCTTCTTTTGTTTCCCTAAACGAGGCCCTGGTCTTCCCTCCTCTGGTGAGCGTGGCCTTGTTTGATTGACAGTCTTTCTGACCGAACAGCTCCTCGATCGTCTGGACGTCAATCTGGTACTGCTGCTGCTTTGCCGGACCCTGAGTCCACAGGTTTGTACGACCTTTCACCTTTAAAACACACACACATCAGATTATATTAGTGAGTAAAATTGATATGATGGCCTCCGAATGGGCAGCAATTGTTAAAAGCTCTTTAAACTCTGCAATATTTTAACATTTTGTGGTGGTTTGAGTTGAGTCTCCACTAGTGCTAAAGATTTGACAGTTTAGGTCTAAGCTGGAGAGTTGTCTGTGGAGGTGATCATGGTCTCAATGAAAAATAATTAATAATTAAAGTGACTGAATAATTTTTCTTGAAACCTGAACTTTGAATCGTGACTGGTGTAAATTAAGTAAAATATATTTCTGGAGACATTTTGTAAACTACTTTTAGGTCTCTTACCTGATCCTCTGGAATCGTCTTCCAGAAAAAACTCCTGACCCTCTTCATCTGCCTGAGGCCCGCTGCGGGGTTTCCCAGGCCTGGCAGCAGGGGTGGCAGAGGAGGAGGCGGCAGGTGAGGCGGTGGTGGAGGAGGAGGGGGAGGAGCTAAAGAAGAAGGAGGAAATGACTGTGTGGCTCTCATCACTGATGGAGAGGTTGTCACGGCGACGGCCCCCTCCTGGAAGACACCCATGTCGTTGTCGTGGGCGACACTGCCAATCACATGCATCACGGAAGCTGACTGGACGACACTGTTGCGAGTAGGCGGGGCTTGTAGCAGGGGCGGGGGTTAGTCTCCATAGCGAAGGCGTTTGAATCTAGAGAGGTTCATAAAGAGACATTGTGTTAAAACCTACATCACATATTTCATAAGAACTATATGTATTTGTGCAACTGTTGCAGCTCAAAGCAAAAATATTACTTTCTGCTGCCTTTACATCTATATTTATGTTCACAAACAGGACAAAAACAAGATATGGATTAATGGTCAAACCAAGAACATCAAAGTCAACACATCAAAAGGTGTTCACACATTGTACAGCCACAGCTGCCCAATTTTTAAAACCAATCCTTCAAACGGATCCACAGAGCTGCTGAAAATGCTCTCATGTATCTACCAGAAGCACTGGGAAATATACCGAACAAAAAACAAAAGAGTGAAAGTCTGCCCCAAAATTGACTTTAACCTCATTCTGTTGTATTATTTAAAAATGTGTTAGAACAATAACAATAATAGCAATGCCAATAACAGATATTTTTAATTTGCACAGATGTTTATTTGCACAGTTCAAAACCAAGCTAAAACTTTAAAACTTTCTCGTTAAAATAAATGTCTCAAACACTACAGAATCCTACTGTTATAGTGAAAAACATTGCAGTGTAAATGACCTGTCTGCCTGGGAACAGGTCTGTATTCCACAGGAGGAGTTAGAGGAGGTGTCTGGGGAGGGGAAGCTAAAACAACTTCTGCTCCGCAAAAAAAACATAACAGATTAAAAGTATTCCAAACATATGCATTAGTAATAAAATGTACAGTCTTGACGTTCTCTAAATGTGGTTACTCTTTGTCTGGTGTTGACTTTGATTTAAAATCTCAGTTTCCTCAGACACTCTTCATCATCGTCACCCTCACACTTTCCTTTACACCTTCACTTCATGCGTCTCTGCAGCAGCTGACAATTTACATGAGGCTTCAACAGAAACAGGTTTGTCTGGTTCTGATGTAAAGTCTGATTGTATTTCTTTGTTGTCCTTTGTTTAATTAAAATGGCCTCTATAAAAAGACAAGCGTTGTTTTTTTCTGTTTCCTGGTGTGTTCCAGCGGTGAGTCCAGTCGCTGCTGAAGTATTAAAGATGACAAGCGGCGTTACATAATCTAATCTCTTATTGTGATGGCTCCATTTCTTTCATCAAATTTCAGTTGGAATTGCTCTAACAACTCAACACAACGACTGCTGCATTCTCTGGAAATGACCAGTAACTTAAAAAGAAATAATACAACTACTAAAAAAGTTGTGTATCATGGAGAAAACTGCAATAAACTTAAAAAATACGGCTGCACAATACCAACAAAAGACATGATAGGACAATTACTGGTTTTAAATGTAAACCTCAATTTTAACACATTTACAAAACACTACCCAGCGTGTGAGATGCAGCTGTTCGTTGGATCAAAGTGAGAAACCAGCAACATTTATTCAACACTGTTTTTTCAGCCTTATGCAAAATTAGTCACATTTTTATTAAACCTAAGGAATTTTTTTTTGTTAAGGTTGTTTTTTTTTTTTTGTTTTTTTTTTAGAAAAAATAGTCAGGCCAACGAGGAGAAAACTGATGAGACATAAGCATAACAGCAACATCAACAAAATAATCACAATGCTGAGCTATGTTAAAAGGTGCCTCTGTGGCTCACACCACACACACCAGAAGGACAAGGGTTTGATGCCCAGCTCAGGTCTGTACCTCTAACCCTTAACCTCTACGCTCTTCTTCTTATTTCTTATCTAGCACGGGTCTCCTCTAAAAAACGACCAAACCCTTAAATCAAACTAACCCAAAGAAGAATTTTTAAAAATGATGCTACAAAACAATACAAAGCTTTTTATAAAGACTTAAGACCATGAGCAGAGTTAAGATAAAATGTTTTAGGATCAAACTGCTACGAGTGAAATTACAAACACACTGCACTTAGACACTACATAGTCTTCTCAGGGTCACTGTGAGACTAAACCAACAACAAAACTATTCAAATAACTCCATTTTATTCAAGTAACACAGGTTCTTTTCAAGTAAGACAATATCTGAAAAATGTTAATGAACGGATTTTGAATAAAATTGCTTAAAAAAACATTTTTATGAAAGTCAGACGCGTTGCCATGGAAACCGCTCTTCGCTCTGCCCATCGCCGCGGCAACAGAAACAATGACGGTTTGTTTACTTGGCAGAGTCTGAATCAGGGTCAGGGGCAAACACAGACATATTTTAGGGTTTATCTGTTTGTTTGGTTTCTATTTTTTAGGAAAGACTCTCAGCTGCGTTCACATGAGTCCAGAGCGGGTCAAGGGTCAGGGCAGGTCTCAGGAAGGTTCCAGGACGGATACAAAGTTACTGTAAAAAGGTACAGTTTTAGGATGATAACATAAAAAAAAACAGGAGTCCATTGTATTTGAAGACTCTTAAGTGTTATGATTGATTTGTTGTTGACGGAAAACATTAAATCATCTTTGACTGTTATTTCTAACGTTTTAGGACCATTTTTAATTCTTGTATAATGCAATAGTGTCTTTGTAATTCTTTTGAAAAATAAAGCCAAAACACCATTCTTTGGAAAAACTGCCATTTTTCTTTTTTTTAAGAGAATGTTCTACTTCTATGCTGTCAAAAGTCTAAAGAAAATAAAGTGAAAAACAAAACATAGATTTTTAGTGGAAGTGATGGACAAAACTGTCTTACAAAGTGCACTGTCCTAACACAAAAAAGAAAAGGCTTCTAGTCTAGGTTTTCAAAGTAAAAACGTTGAATTTCTTATACCAAGAGACTTTTTCAATTCTGAGTTGAACTGGTAAGAGAGCAGAGCTTATATCTCTAGAGGGAGGGGTTTGACTGAAACTATCACTGAAATGATCACTGTTCTAATCAGATGACACCTGAATGGAACAGTGAAACTAACAATCCACCAGCTCTCTAACCACTTGAACTCAGAATTGACAAAGTTTCTTGGTATTAGAGACAAAATGTCTTCACTTTGCAAACCTAGTCCAGATGCACTTGCGTTATCCTTTTCTTCAAGATGACATGGATGAATGAGAACCTTCACAGACACTGTCCTAACACGTCTTATAGTGCTACAGCTTGTGATTGGTCAACCACAATAAAATGTCTAGTGTAAAGCTTTCTGAGAAACTAAGCAAATGGCATTGTAGGTCTTGATAAAATGTCTTCATGACCTTTTCATAGAGTCAACTTTTTATACTGGAAAAATGTTTACAACATCACATCTATTATTAACTTAAATTATAAACAGAAGTGTTAAATATAAAGAGTCAGGATTACTTTCATATTTGTTCAATAAAACATGGAAACAACCTGTTAATTTAGTCATCCTCCTGTGAACAAAATGCATTCTGGGAAACTGCAGTGACACGTTTGTACAGCCCTCTTCATTCTCCTCCTTCAGTTTTTCATCAAAAGGCTGCTGAACAAAAGCAGAGGATGACTCACCCCACTGTCGCTCGCTTTTAGGGGGGCCGTGACGGGATGACGTCATCTTGTCATGCGACTTGAGAGGAAGGTTAAAAATAGAGGCTCCGGCCCGGTTCACACAGAGCGCTGCGATTGGTTAATGAGGCAGCGAGGTTGTGGAGGTGTCAGAGTGTGAAAGAGTTGATTGAACTGGGTTTGACAACTGTGGCTCTGAGGTTTTACTGAGAAGCAACACGTCTAAACTGAGACAGAGACAAAAACATCATGCCCTGAAACTAGTCCTCCTGATATCAGACATAAAAGCTGGATCAGATACTGGTCATTGAAGGAAATACCTGGGTCCAATATAACTGTGCCCGTAACTCTCGTGTGCCCGTAACTCTCGTGTGCCCGTAACTCTCGTGTGCCCGTAACTCTCGTGTGCCCGTAACTCTCGTGTGCCCGTAACTCGTGTGCCCGTAACTCGTGTGCCCGTAACTCGTGTGCCCGTAACTCTTAGGTCTGTGATGCATTACCCGCCAGGTCTCGGGAGAATGTGCAGCAGGACTCTCTTTCAAAACATGACAAGATGGAGCAGGTTAAAGAGGGTTAAAGATTTTTAGTGCAACGTTTGTAAAGGAAGCAAGAGGATGTTTACTGATTGGGAAATGAAATATGGTATGACAAATTTTATCAAGCATCTTCGTAAACATTGCCAACAAGAACACAAAGCAGGTAAACAACGACAAAGCAGATTGACATTAGTGGATGAGTTCAAAAGATGTGAAAACTAAGGTCTTTATGTGCTCTATATAAAATAAAATAAAAAAAACGGCTGGACTGGATCGGTATCTGAAAACCTGAAGCTACTTTATGCACCTGGACTTTCTCAGAAGTCTCAATAGAATTATTTCATTTAGTCAGTCATAAAATTCAACATTACAGCCTGGTTTGGGTTACTTAGTACCATTCATCCCAATCCACAGTTATCGCTACATTGTCAATGAATGCACCACAGCTCCACTTCTGAATGGACTCGTGTGTTTTTTTCCCTGACTTACTTTTTCCTGTGACTGAGGTGGATGTGAAATAACTCTTATTCTAATAACACAAAGTTAACCAAAAAGAGGCATGGAAGATTACATAGGCCTGGTTTATCTTATGTGACAAAGATTATAAATTGTTGATAAAAATAGAGATGTGACTATAAGATGAAGAAATCCATTCATAATGTGTTTTACAACAGACTGATAACATTGAGCTGTTGCAGGGACATTTAGTTTGAGAACCTGAACAAACCACAATGAACTGTTTATCCAATGTTTATCCTGTTTTTTTTATCCACAGCTTGGTGCACTCTAAAGTCTGTGCCGATAAAGCCACAGGCGACTGGAACAGACTCCACTTTAACGGCCTCATTTCTGATTTCACAGCGTTATCTCTCAGCTGTGCTTTGTGTCGAGAGATGGTCCATCAACTTCCCCTTTAGGATGAGTTAGAGCTGAAAAGAGGAACCGGTTTATCTCACACTGTACTCACTCCCTTTTGGATTGGTTCGCGCTCGAGTAGCTCTTCTGTTGGTTATTGTTTATCGAGGTCAGAGCTGAACGATAGAGGAATGTGGAGCAAAAGCCAGAGATGAATGTCCACAAACTGAAAAGATCTGGGTCGAATCGAGTGTGCACTAATGAGCATCTAAAACTAAAACCGTTGAAGTGCCAACACTTTCATCCTCAATAAATTGGACCAGTCTGAGTGAGTAGCAGCTGAAAACGTGACACAATAAACACAACTCACTTACAGACTTTCACTTTTACAAACTACCAAGAGTGTAACAATGAACTGATTATAACTGATTACTTTTACACACTTATTGCACTGACAGAGACCAAGTCATGTGAGACCAGAGAGGAAACTAAGACCAAGACTGGTCTATCATACAATAGAATTGATCCATGAGAAAAGTTATAAAATCCACACAGGACCAGTCAAAGTCCAGACAGAGGTCAGTGTTTGGTGAAGGAGCAAGAGTTAGTCCAGTCTTAGACCAGGTCCAGACTCACGGAGGTCAGTGTTCGGTGAAGGAGACAGAGTTAGTCCAGTCTTAGACCAGGTCCAGACTCATGGAGGTCAGTGTTCGGTGAAGGAGACAGAGTTAGTCCAGTCTTAGACCAGGTCCAGACTCATGGAGGTCAGTGTTTGAAGGAGACAGAGTTAGTCCGGTCTTAGACCATGTCCAGACTCACGGAGGTCAGTGTTCGGTGAAGGAGACAGAGTTAGTCTAGTCTTAGACCAGGTCCAGTGAGGAAACCTTGTGAAAAGGTGAGGGAAGGTAAAACTAATATTGGTCACAGAACAAACCCAATCTCTGTCACACAAGACAGTGCTGAACCTGTTTGAGAAATAATACATGACAAATATTGACACTGCAAATGAAGCTGACTCTGCTCAAACACCGCTCTGGGCCTTTATCCAAAACGACAAAAGCAGCTCGTACCACAAATGTACGCACCAAACACCAAGACATATGTCAGACTGTCACAGGGCAGTCTTCTGTTTATCATGAAACAGGAAGTGATGTAAGAGACTTGACTTTGATCCTGTTTGGTATCAGGACAATACCACGGTGCTGAAGGTGGTATTGGGACAACCCTACAATAGATTTACATTTTTGTATTTTTGACTCATTTAGACCCGACTGTGACTGAATCCTCTCTCTGTTGTCAGTGCTGTAAAGTCTGATGAGTCTGTTGTCTTTAAAACATCGGCTCGGGCAGCTGCAGCAGTGACTCACAGCAGACGTTATATAGTAATATTCAGGTTTAGTTCTTCACAGCAGCCGCTTTATATTCAGGTTCCTCTCAGCTCTGACGGATTAGACCCAGTCTTCCAGTGATGCTGGTTTGGGATTTACAGCTCGACTCACTTCTCAGAGAAAACTATCCACAAACAACAAAAATTCAAACCTAGATATGAGTGACCTAGAAATTGATACATCTATTCAAAAAACTAAATACCAGCCAGTTTCCTCCACCTCTAGCAGCCATAGCTTCAAGTAATGCTTTCATCATTTTTGGAAAACTTTTTGGGTCATTCTTCCGTACAACACTGCTTTAGGGCATTTGCTTATGCACAGATCTCTTAAGGTCCCGTCACAGTTTGCTATAATTAGGTCTGTTCTGTTCTAAAACCTTCATGTAAACTGTAAAAAAAAATAAACTTTACAAACAAATCAAAGAGATCAAACTGAGTGTCAGTGTCCAACTCTGTTTAAATGACTGACTCCCAAATCTCTAAGTCACTAAAAGTCCCGTTTCTTCGACTCTCCGTTGCCGCAGGACACAAACTATTTCCGTCGCCATGGAAACTGCAGTTAAAACGTCAGCTTTATTTACCACAAAAAACGGTAAACACGTGTGGGTAGAGTTGTGGCAGTGACAGGGGCACAATACAGAACCCCCCACCCCTGGATTAAAACCACTTCTGGACTCCATTTTGAGACTTAATTTTTTGTCCAAAGACAGTGTTTTGACTTGAGACGTTGAGCACAGATTAAAGTTTGACCGCTTGATCTTACAGGAAAAGCAAACGGTTGGATGAGCAACATTGTTTTTTTTTATGTCCCCAGTTGCCATGACGACGGTGTGAAAAGGCAAGGCAAGGGGAGCGATCACAAACAGTGTCCTTTATCTAAATGTCAGAGCAGTGTCATCGTGCGTGTGTGATCAGAGCAGCTCCAGATGGGTCAGGAGGTCAAGGAGGAGAGTGTTTTACCCAGAGACGGAGCACCGAGGCCTGGGTAGAGTCAAAAGGAAGGGCTGGGGAATGTGTGGTTATGGCCTGGAGAATTACCTCTTTTCAATTACTTTTAGGACTAAAGGAAGACTCAACAGACAACTAGACCTAGAGCTATAACTTAAGGATAAACCAGGACTAAACAAGGACTAAAACTAAAACTCAACCAAGGACTTAGTGGTTTCTTCTGGATTAATATTTCTATTAAACCAGGACCAAAACAAGGACTATGACTAGACAGAGAACTCATTTTCAACACCTTACCATAACGTCACATAACCTGAATTTTCCATGTGTTTTTTTATTAGTGCATGACATGGGCTATTGAAAACTATTAAAGACAAAAATCTCAAATGTCAGTAAAATTACATAATATGACATAATCTCGTAAGTAATATCATAAAACATAACATCAGTCTCTCACAGCAGCTGTCACTCAAAAGATATTAAATGTTATGCACAGTTCCTTTTCGATAATTGTGCTTAATTAATAATAGTCTTGTTTTTTGCCCTTTAATGACATATAAACTGCAAACACTGGTGATGCACGTCTTGTGTTTTAGTAAACTACAGTCACAAACAAAAACAGTTCATGAGCCATTCTTTTGTAACAGCCTTGATACGTTTCAACTGCTATACTTCCTCTTCTTAGAAGAGTTACGTAGGTAGGACGACAAAACCTGTATAAGTCCGCTGGCAAGACCCGTCACAGTATCTTCACGTGACTCTTTGGCGATACTCACTGGTCACATTCACTTACAGTACATTAAAACTAACGTAAGATATGTAATGATTAGAGACCACTGAGATTTTAGTCGGCATCATGAACCAGTCAGTCGACCAGCAATTAGTGCTAGAATGAAGCCTGGATACTTCATCTTTGTTAAAGGCCAGACTTATAAACCCTACTATTAATGCCAATGGCTCACAATAAAAACAACAAACTTTAGTTAGTGAGGAAAGAGCGGAGCACAGCCACAAGTTAAACTTAAACTTCACTTAATTAATGATAGACTAAATTTATTGTAACACTAGTGTATCATTTGTTGTAGGGTGTATTAGCTGTGGTTTTTTGTCTCAATGTTTGTGTGTACATATGCAGCTGGTCATCAGAAGCAGAACAATTTCTACCCACGAAGACAAAATAAATATAGAAACCTAAAATAGTGCTCAGAGTTGCGTCTAACTCTACTTTAATATAATTTACTCTAGTCATGTCTGTTCAACCTATTCTCCAACACAAACAACACAAAACCTAACATGTCACAACAACAAAAAGTCTTTTTAATCATGAAACATTTATTTTAATTCAAAGCCAGTTGTCTTTACACCTGTTTTCATGAGCCTAGTGTTAGAAAACATTAGTTTGTAACGTGTTTAAAAAGAACTGGCATTCTTACAAACATTTCTGGGTCCAATTAAAAAGGCAGTGTAATATATTTTCATGAGACAAGGGTTAAAACTGTTGTACATTGAAATAGAAATCACAATTAGAGAGTGTTTATTCAGTAACATGGCTCTCCCAGTGGCTTTGCTTTACAACAAACAGAAAAGGCACCTTGCTTATAAAACTGGAACGCCGTTTTTTAGTAATATAGCGACTAGCCAAATGTAAAAGCTTTTGAATATAGCTTGTTCAAATTAAATGCATGTCAAATGTTCTCCTTAGGTAAATAAAAGGTAAATAAATATCAATAGAAAATTAGTGAAGGTCACAGGCTTAAAGCTCAAACACACACAACAACCAGCACAATGGCTTCAGAACAGGTGCCTTCAGAGCGGGACAATGGTGAAAAAGTACCAACACAATACAAGAAAGACATCTGATACTTGACAAACAAACTTAAAAACAAGAGATAAGACTATTATCTATTATTATGAGCTAGTAGTGATTTTAATGATGCATGAAAGGACTTTGGAAGAAAGTGACAAAAACTACACTAAAGCAGATTATAACGTAGCAAAGGACTGACATAGATACTAAATGGCCGATAAAACATTAAATAAACGTAACTAAACTGCTGTTTTGTAGAATATAATCACATAAAATGCCCAAAATGCCCAAAACTAGTTCAATTAAAATGCAAAAATAGAGCAATATACAGTATAAGAGTATAGTCTTACTTAGCTGAAAACTTTTATTAAAATGGTTAAGTTGGTGTCTAATATGAGAAGGAAGGTGTGTTAAAAGGAAACAAAAAATATATATAAAAGATGAAGTAAAAACACTTTAAAGCGCAGTAATATTGAAGTGAGATAAAAACGCAATTTAAAAATTGAGAAAATAGATTAAAAAAAATAACAGATACAAACCCCAGATAAAAAAATAAATACATTTGATTTGTATTGATGTAAGCGCTTTGAGGCTGGAGCAAGTGTCACTAAACTCACTCAATGAACAAGTGAAGTCACTGTAAAAACGAATAAAATACGACACAAACACGCGAGAAAATGTGGGTTTTCTTACTTGGAGAAGCAGCTCCAGCGGTGCAGAGGTTGTTGAGCAAAAGCAGAGTCCACAAAAACGATCAAATAGATGAGAAATGTAGAGTTTTCTTCTGGAGGAGCATCCGAAAGCTACGCGGAGTAAAGCCAACTGACAAACGGCTGAGGCGCGTGCCACTGCCACAGGGGAGGAGGACTGCGCATGCGCGGAACAAGTGGCAGGCAGGGCGATGAAAGTGAATGTAAATTGTAAAAAGGGGTTCAAGGTTTTTTTTTTGAAATTACCGCTGGCAATGCAAGTTATAGCAATAAACGTTTAGTTAAGTGAAATATGTGGAAAAATGTAAAAAGAAAGTCGTGTTTTAAATAATGTGAGAGAGGTTTATTCAAGATTTTTTACTGAAGGGTTGAATCTAGGAATAAATCTGAGTCTAAACCAAAGCTAAGTACTGATTGTAAGGAAAAAAAAAGGACTTTATCAACTAAACTCATGACTGAATCCAGGATGAAGTAGTAATATTTACCTAACGCAAGTGAATGTAAAAAAAAAAAAAAGACTTCATCTGGACTAAACTGGGATAAAGGTATGTCTAATCCAGAATTAAACCAAAGACTAAACCTGGTCTAAATCGATAACAAACCCAGGATTAAAGCAAGGTCTAAACTAGGACTAAACCCATGCTGAACCTCTAGGACCCATCACAAAAACCTGCACTGGGCCCACTCAGGACTGTCTTCTGTCTTCTACTGGACTAAACCAAGCTAAAAGAATAAGAAAAAAAAAAGAATAAGATAGGTCTAATGCTGTGCTAAATAAAGTGACAAATGTTAAATTACACCTGCACTAAATCTGTCCTGGACTGAGATTTAACTAAATCAAACTAAAAGCAGGACTATATTAAAACAAAACCTAAACTCATGTCAGGGCTAAACCAAGTCTTAACCCAAACTGCACCTGGAGAAAACTGTACCAAAAGCAGGACAAAACCCAGAAGTTTCCAGACATAACATTCTCAAATCCAATCTTTTTAGATTTAAACCTAAAACTTAATGGAAAATATTTTATATCATGTGAAAATTAGTTATTTTATGAACCTAACAATTGTAAATTCTCCAAACCAAAACGTATGAACTATTATTTGAGCCTGATTGACTTCATTTAAAGTTTAAAGCAGCATCAGTTTTCATTTGAACAGCCTTGAATGAACGACAATAGTGGGCTTCCAGTCTGTTCCCATTGTTTAGTCTCAAACAGAACAGTGTATTCTTCGTTACGAGCCGCGTGTAGCGTCTCTAAAACCACAAACTATCCTTCAGAGTTGTCCCTTGTTCATTAATCTTCATTGTGGTTTATACAGCAAAGTAAAAAAAAAAAAAAAAAGCCGTGTGTAAGGAGCTGATAAAAGACAGTACAGACCCCTCCCTTTTGTAAAAAAACATCACTGTATACATTCGACTGAGAGCAATGTAGACTACAGTATATGTTTCAAAAAGAAAAAGTATATTGGTGTTTTTACTGAGAGCGGTGAGGATAAACTGATTTCTGAATAAGTCTCAGGTCTGTTTGTGGATCTGTTGCTGTGTATTCCTCACAGATGTAATTATTCACCAGGCAACTCCGGAACACAAGCTTCTGATGACCATTGCTCAGACAGGGTTTTATTTATATATATATAAATATATATATATATATATATATATATATATATATATATTTATATATTAGTTTGCTTCTATGGGCCAACAATAAAAAGAAGACAGAAGGAACTACACAGTGCTTCTCTAAATTCCGTTTTCCTCTAATATTAAATCTCATTTTACTTTTTTTATAAATATTGTCTTATTGTGACTTTTATTACATAATAAATATTAAATGAAGTCTGCTTCTGTTTTACAAATACCTTTTCCCAATTACTATTTCCACCCAGCCTTCGACATCATTGACTTACAATAAAACCGTTTTGGTCTTAACACTGACCCCTGGGGAACACCACAGGTAATACTCCCCATTACAGCAAATACCCAATACTATTTTTTTAATGTTAATATTTAATCTATATAAAAAAAGAAAAAAAATCCTTCTCATTTTTATTGGTAGGTCAAAGGTGACAGTGTTTAGATGAAATTGTTAATTTCTCTGCAACATGAATAGAAGTTGTAACAGAAGTGAAAAAGTGGAATGAATCAGCATTAAGAACCACTTCTTTGCACAGTCAGGTGTTTTTTTATTTACGAAGATTGAAGTGTTGAGGATTTTACCAACCAAAAGTAAAAGGGAGAAAAATATGGAGAGTTGGGGAAAATCCGACCGGAAAACCCCTTAAACTTGGCACAAACACAGTCCTCTTCAACCATTTTTATTCAAAATGAAACAAACAAAGTGGACAGATTCACTTAACAACTTTTCATAACTTTAATGGCAGTTTTCAAAGCAATAACATGAACAATTCAACAATAATAATGGTTTTGAGGCACTTTAATCCAAAGTTTGTTTTTTTATTTTTTATTTGAGGTCACAGTTTTGGGAGTAAAGCCTAAAAACAATGTGCAAAAGCAAAACAAAAATAAATAAATAAAAGTAAAAGAAAGTCTAGGAGATACAAAATACCTAAAAGAACAAGCACTACAACTTAAAATCTGGAGAAAGTTCTGGAAATCTTTTGCATTAAAAACAAATAAGATACATATACTGTATACAAGACATTTATGGAATTGGTAAAGTACAGTAGCCAATGAGGGGCCAAAAATAACTGACTTTAATGCCATTTCCTCAAGATAAAACTTGTTATTTTGTATATAAATACAGTTAATAAGATTTTAGATAAATGATTGATAAAAAATGAGTAAGATAAAAGAAACTAAAGAAATGTATTATTTAGCATGCTAGCGTTAATTTAAGCTACTTATAAAGGATCTTTCACTCCGCACCAACTTATGTTGCATGACTACCTGCATATATTTACTTTACTTCTTTCTAAATTTACATGAATTTTACAAATTTTCTAAAATAAAAATTTATTTCTAAAGTTGTATGTACGGCCTTGTTTGGACCCACTCACTTAACATTTAAAACCATCTATTTCTAACCCAAATGGAAAAACTGCATCAAGATCCAATAGTACTCAATATAATGTGAGGTATAGCTCCAATAATTCTCCCAAAAAGTGCATTATAAATATAAACTATATGAAGCATTTTCTTGACCATGTAATCTTGTTCTTTTGGTAAAAAATAGGAAACATTTGTATTGTATTTGTAGAAACAGTAATATGTAGGATGTATGCTGTACATTTAAATTTTAAATTATTTGAACTCAACTTTAAATGTCAAATAAAGAAAAAAAACTTTCCATCTAAAGAAAAAAAGCATTAAATAATTGCAATGGCTTTGAAACGAACTTTTAAGTAATAAAATCTACATTGTCTTTTTGCAAAAAAAAAAAATTTAATAAAAATTTTAATCACCATTTAACGGTGATGAATTCATGCTTGAACTGTATTTATGTTATTATGTCTAATCTTAAAAGTCGCCCGTCTTCAGTCAATGGCTAATATACATTTTAATTTAATTCAAAGCATCTTGTAAAGATGTTGTGATGCATGAGGTACATATGGCAGAATATTTGACACTGGAAAGTCATCTAGTTTTACAGTTTAACAAATAAACCGTTACTAAGATGATTTTTTAGGTTAGCTTTTTTAGATTTTTATGTTTTAATGTTTTCATCCAGATTAGGTGTCCTTACTGATCATTATCAACTTTCTGAACATTTTAAAATGCTACTATATTTAATGGCTCACTGTGTACAGCTGAGAACATCATGGCACATGGTCAATATTTGAAAGGTTTCTATCACTTTATGTCAACACAATCTATTGTCTTTAATATTTGAAAATAACCGAGCAGAACTGAACCAAATCTGTTTTTACTCCAATTTTTTTCTGCAGTCAGTGGGGATTTCTGAAGAAGTTCAAAGAGAGGCTTAGTGCCACCGAGAATTAACTGGATTTAACCCAACTTTTGGAGAAAAAGAAGAGAAGGGGGTTGACTTTATGTTTGAGAGAGAAGAGTTTGTTTAGTTAAACGTCTCACTGAAGCACAAGTCTCTCAGCCAAAATAATACATAAATAACTATAGTGTTTAGTTTATTTAGAAGATACTTAAAAATCCCAAAATATACCACTGTCATGGCTAATGTTATGACTGACTGCTGTAGTTTTGAATCAGTTGAAAACATTCTTTCCACTGGAGCGGTACAGGTTGGGCTTGTGAAGCTACGTTTCTCCTGGGAAACTGGACAGAGTCAAATGTTTGTGTTGTTTATAATAGTTAAATAATGTTGTACAAAAGAATATCCAGATTAAATTCTTCTAAAAACAGGAACATAATCATTTTCTGGCACTTGAAATGGCAACTTTGAAACTGGGGTATACCTTGAAAACGGTTATGTCCCATGCCCAGTGGACACTTGAGATAATGCAGCCAGAAAACCCCAAGCCCAAGACATCTGTACAACGTTTGGCCAGACAGTCAAGTTTTTCATAAAAATCCTCAAATCGGCTAAAAGTAACTAATCTACAATAATTTTTATAATAATAATAATAATAATAATAATTATACTCTTAACATTAAATATTGGCAACACAGCCATGTTTTTAAAAGTCTGGTTCAACTGTATTTTTCTCTGCACTCCTGTGACGTCTCTGTTTCTGCAGCAGACGTCTCTCTCTGGACACGACTCAGTGGAAACACAAGCCTCTTTAGAAGGAACTGGACCAAACTGTACGCTCCAGAGGAAACACGGCTATTTTCAAAGTTGCAGTGTCCATTTTGTGTGAAAACAAAACAACAGGAATGGACTTAATCTAAGAGTGTGTTGGCTCAAGGATTGTAATACATCCTTTTAACTGAAAACAATGGGAATAAATAAAGCTAGAACGTGACGTAGGCCATGTCCACACAGATGCAGATATTTTTTGTAAAAATGCTCCAGTCTGCTGGTGATAATTACCTCTGTTCTGTTTCTAATGTGATAATTACAGTAGGGTTACAGTATAAGTTACATAAACCAAGTACCTCACAGATTTGACTAAATACTGGACTACCCCTTAGCGCAGGGGTGTCAAACTCAAAAAGGTGAGGGGCCACAGGAGTACCCTGTCAGGGGCCGGAGACTGTGACACTTGGAATATTTTATCAAATTTTAAATGTGATGTTTCATCTTCATTGGGGTCTAACAAAAGTCATTCTTTAACATAAATTTTCTCCGTTTATTAAAACTGGTTTTAGATGGATTTGAACAGGTTTTAGATGGATTTTGTTCAAATCCAACTAAAACATAGTGCTAAAGTTATCCCCTACTACTAGTATTTTGTGGAAAAGAAAAACAGAATAAGATAAATATCCTTTTATAAAACTATCTGTATCTATGAGGACATGGTTAAAGAAACATTCACACTCTCTCCCTCTTAATATCAAACACTTTAGTCTGCGTTTCCTCATCCTCAGGAGTCCTCCAGCCACGAGGAGGCTACCGCAATGGGTTGACACATGTTCTCCGTCTGAAGCATGTTGTTTTCCAGGAAACGGTGACAGGTCGAACAGTGAGAGGCCACGGCGCTGTGCAGCAGCCACAGATGGTTATGGAGCACTTTGACCTGAGACAAACACGGAACAATCTCCTTTTATTACACATTTATTTTAAATAATGTAGATGAACAATTGTTTTAATAGTGTGTCCTGACCTTGTTTTCCTCCAGCAGTTTGAGTTTGACCGACAGATCGTCTCGACTCTTCTGGTACTTCTCTCTCTGGCTCTGGAAGCTCGTCTGGGCTTGCTCCAGTTTGGGCAGCGTCACGGCATCTCGAGGCCCGAGGTTCAGCTCCTCCAGGTCCACTCTGTAGGCGTCGTACTCGATCCTGGGACAGAGAATACAGATTTATTCACTCATGTCCTTAGTTCAGGTGGAGATAAGGAACAGGTTTTGAAACAGACTGAATAGGGCTCTCCTGAAATGCGAGTATGTCGGAGAAAGTCGGAGATGATCCTGACCTGGCAGCTTCGAACTGTTTGACGTTGATCATGGTGTCCTCGATGGTTTTGTTCAAGAGTGTGTTCATGTCGGACGTAAAGGCGTTAACGGCCGCCACCAACATCTCGCCGCTTTTAGAGAGAAACCTCTGAGCCTCTGCGTTCACACCGAACTCCACCTGAAAAATCAAAAACAGATAAATACTACAGAACAGCAGCATTAGAATAATTCTACTAATTCATGATTTCAACACGTGTTTACGCTTTTGACTTTCAGCATTTTTCATCTGTTGCAGTCTAAACCCAGTCTAACCCCGTCTAACCCAGTCTAAACCCAGTCTAACCCCGTCTAAACCCAGTCTAAACCAGACCTGACCCAGTCTAAAACTAGTCTAAACCAGACCTAACCCAGTCTAAACTAGTCTAAACCCAGTCTAAACCAGACCTAACCCAGTCTAAAACTAGTCTAAACCAGACCTAACCCAGTCTAAACTAGTCTAAACCCGGTCTAAACCAGACCTAACCCAGTCTAAACCCAGTCTAACCCCGTCTAAACCCAGTCTAAACCAGACCTAACCCAGTCTAAACCAGACCTAACCCAGTCTAAACCAGACCTAACCCAGTCTAAACTAGTCTAAACCCAGTCTAAACCAGACCTAACCCAGTCTAAAACTAGTCTAAACCCAGTCTAAACCAGACCTAACCCAGTCTAAACTAGTCTAAACCCAGTCTAAACCAGACCTAACCCAGTCTAAAATAGTCTAAACCCGGTCTAAACCCAGTCTAAAACAAAACTCCTGTTGGACCTTTCAACTGTTGGACCTTTCAACTGTTGGACCTTTCTATGACATTATTTGAAACCCAGACTCACGTGTAGTGTCGGTGTTTTGACGCTGAGCTCCAGGAACACGTCTCCCAGTGTCTTCTGGGTAACGCTGAGCTGAGCAAGCTGATTGGAAAGAGTCTGTGCCAGTTTGGTCATGTGATCGTAGCGCTGTTTGTCGTCCTTGAGCAGCTCCAGACGAGGCTCCAGCTCCAGGTCCACGGTTCTGGAACCACGGCCCAGTTTCTCCGACAGAGCCTGCCTTGTGCACTGCAGACGGCCAATCAGAGCGCGCAGAAGCAGTGATGTCACAGGTATCAGACACAATGGCCCCTCCCTGGACTCGTATGCACACAAACAGACAGTCTACTGACAAACAAGTCTTACTTTGAAGGCGGTGATGCTCCACTTCCGAACCCGCTCCAGTTTCTCACTCGCTGGATTCTTGTTGCTGTTCTGAACCACCATCGGACCCGAGACGTCTGGTTTCTCAGGTGTCTCCGCCAAATCTACATCAAGAAAATAATAAATGCAATAGATTAGAGCCTTAATGACCCTACATATGTTAAAGCCACTGTTCAGTTTCATTGGGTCAGTCATTTACCGTGGCTCTGTTCTGTTTCTAATGAGATCTGTGGCAAGGGCTCGGCTGCAGTGGGATGGTCTGCGTTGTTGTGGTTGTGGTTACTGTTCAATTCCTGTTAAAAGAGGGAAAAGTTTAAGATGATGGGCCACTGTTGTGATCGCTGATAAAGAGAGAGGAGGGGTCAGAGGTCAGCTGGAGAAACTGGAAGAGGTGACATGACGAGGATCAGGAGGAGAACGCAGAAATTCAACAGGTTTTTATCAGGATTAGACAAAAACAGAGACAGGAAGTGGAGGTTTCCTTAAGGAGCTCTGATGAGGCACATTTTTTCAGTCACATTGCCCTAATTTATTATTTTTGTTTTGCATTTCCCTCATGAACTTCTAGATATTGTTAATTTCTCATGTCTTCCTTTTAGACATGGGACTGACAAAAGTGCGGCACAAACCCAACAAATCTGTTAAGGTTTAAAAAAGTGAATTAAACAAATAGAAACAGCCAAACCAGAGATAAAACTGTAGAAATGTTACACAAAAAGACAAAAACGACATAAAACTAATAGTGACATAAAGAATAAGAAGATAATGTGACTAAAATTAAACATAAAATTGTGAAGTTTGTTTGAAAAAGCTACAGATGCTGGAGAAAGAAGTGCTTGTGTCCATTGTTTCTGTGTCGTACGGCTCTGTAGTGCACCCTGAAGGTTAAATTTCACATTCAGAGAAAAAAAAAGTGAGTCTTGTCTGCCAATGTCTTGTGGCCTTGCTGATTATTTGCTCTCAGGTTGATGAGTCCGGATGACCCAGTTCCACAGAAACAACAAAACTTAGTTTAAAAAAAAAAAAAAGACAACGTCATGTCCAGACCAGAGCATATCAAGACTGAGACGAGACCAAGACCAGTGAAGGATACACTGGAATAGATCCCCAATCAAACACTGTCCAAGTCCAGATTTAGACCAAGTCAAAACTCATGAAGTATTCTCTTTTGGTGAACAAAGCAGAGTTAGAGGCAGATGTTTAAATCCAATCTAAGGCTGAACAATTAGTCGCAAGTATAAAAAAGAAACATTTGGCTCGAGGCTGTTTCTAAACATGAGCGTCCTGCAGGGTTGGCTCTTAAAAGGCCCATGGGCTACAACTATACTTAGGGCCCCCTTTGGAGAGATTGTGGGGCCCCCTCAAGATAATCACTGACAGAAAAAGAACGCTACAAGAGACAGAACAACGAGCCCACAGTTTAACTTCTCAGCCCAAGAGACAAATCCAGGGTATTTTATTTAATTTCATAAATCATTAAATATAACAGTGTAAGTTAAGTGATGGTTATATTTATTGATTGTGGATATGTAAAAAAGGAGAAAATAATTGCAATTAGATTATTTTCCAAAGTTGTTCAAGTTATAGATAAGTTGTTCAGCCCTAATCCACTCACAAAAAATGTGTCTCATTTGTCTTTCTTCCATTTCGGTCACTTCAACAACAGAACTATGTTTTCTGCTTTTATTTAATTTAAAGAAAGTAAAACTGGATAAATTAACCACTATAGAGCAAAGTTGAGAGTTGTGATGCAGCCAATGTAAAAAAAGAAATACATTGTGTCCTTACTGCGTGTGGAGAGGTCTCTTCTGTGACTCTCGGTGAAACACTGGCCTCTGTTTCCTGCTCCATTCTCCTACAAATCCAAAGTCTGTGCTTGATTTCCTGTTGTGGAGAAGAAAAATGTCATTAGAAAATGTTTATAATATGTCTAAACTTATATCAGGGCTTCTGTTGGGGCCCTATGTTGTATTTTATTGCAATAACCAGTAACATATGTCTACAGTGGTTACAATTCAGGCTTTTCATGTTCTCAAGTTTAAATATTAAATCTCAGTGCAAGTTTTAATTAGTATCAGCTAAAAACCCTTCAAACTTGGTCTTTTTTGGAAAGAAGAGGGATTTAAAAAGAAAAATACTGCCATCTAGCGGCAGGTAAATGAACAGTTTAAGGACTTTTCCAAAAGACCTGTTTTTTTTCTGAGAAGAATGTTAAAGGGAAGAATCTGCTAAAGTTGAGACACGTAGCTTTTAAAGGAACCTGTTATGACGTGCTGCTGATTTCCCAATAAAACGTTGCATCACCTTCAACAGCAGTAAACGTGAAGATGTGTGCAGACATTATAAAGCTGCAATACTGAAATACTGCCCCATGTATCATCCTTAACTTTGATCACATCACTTGCACAAGATAAGATAACTTGAAGGAATGGAGTTAGATCAAAGTCTGAATAAATAAAGGTCCAACAATATCACAGAGTTAGATTGTATCTCAACATCTCGTTGTTTCTATAGTATTGCATTATAAAAAAAACAAAAACTGTGTGCAGGTGAATGATTAGAAAATATCACGTGGCGGTGATATACTTCTACTTTTTTCATTCAAGTTCTCTTTATTCAAATACAAGGAGCTCACTTCTGCAAAGATCAGTTTGACTGGATTTAATGTTTGTGCCTTTTTTGTTTTTCACTGAAATGATCAGAGTTTCTAAGAAAAAAACACAATTAAAAAGACAAAAATACATTGTAAACTGAGTTATTATGTGGTTTAGAACTGGTTTAGGTCTAGTTTGTGCAGATTTAGTCCATAGTCCGGGGTTTAGATGTGGTTCAGTCCACAGGTTGGTCCTGATTTTGACATGCTCTGGCCTTAGTCTAGTTCTGCTTCAGTCCTGTTTAGACCTCATTTAGTCCTGGTTTACCCTGAACTCTTGAATTAGACCTAGTTTAGAACAAGTTTTAGTCCTGGTTTAGTCTTAAGAACTAGTTTAGTCCATTTAGTCCTAGAATCTGCTTAAGTCCAAGCTTTATTTATTCTTTTGTTCAGTCCTGGTCAAGACCTCATTTAGACCTGGTTTAGCTTTGGTTCAGCCCTGGACTAGTTCTAGTCTAGAGTAGACCTACTTTAGTCCTACTTTAATTGTGACTGGTATAATCACAATTTATTCTAATCCTCCTTTGGTCTTGACTTCAGGTCTGATTTAGTCACGATTTAGTACAAGTTGTATTAAAGTCCTGATTCAGTCTTGGATCTAGTTTTAGTTTAGTCTTGATTTAGTCCAAGTTTTAAGTTTTCTCCTTTGTAAAACCAAGTAAACCCAGTGTCCAATTAAACACATTTCAATTATATGTCTAATTTAGAACACAATAATAAGTATTATTGCACTTTAACTATAGTTATGCTGTTACTTGTTACTGCTCGAAACACTTTAGAAAAAAACTTAACAAAAGATATACTTTTTACCTTCACAGCGTTAAATCCGCCTCCTTCTCTCTCTTTTCCCTCACTTTTTTCTCTCTTTTCTTAACTCTTCATGTTCACAGCAACAGGACTTTATTTTCAGCTCGACTTTAATCTAAAACTTCTGCAGCTGAAAGTCAGGAAAGGTAAGGTAAAATATACCCGGAAGTGTTTTCAGAGCGGTTTTTTAACATAGGGCACTGGAGTTGTTTAACAGTTTGGGCCGCGCGGGCGGAGACACAGAGGAACACGTGACCAATGAGAAACAAACACACCTTTAGCTTTAAATACAAGAATGTAACAAAAAATTTACATTTAAATGTTATACTTACGTTTATTGGGTTTGAAAATAACAATCAAAGACCAGAATGTTCAAATAAACAAATCAAATTAAATATTAAAATAACTATATTTCAAATAAATAAATAAAAAAAATTGAAAAAGACAAAATGTTAAACAAATTATATTGATACAATAAATTATATAATAAATAAAATAAGTGAATGTATAAAATTCAAATAAATGAAAAAAAATCTATGTTAAAAAAACAATATATCGGGGCGGCAGTAGCTCAGTGGTAGAGCGGCCGTCCTTCAACCGGAAGGTAGTAGGTTTGATTCCCGCTCTCCCCACAGTTCATACTGTTGTTGTGTCCTTGGGCAAGACACTTAACCCACCTTGCCTCGTATGAATGTGTTAGAATGTTGATGGTGTTGGTCGGAGAGGCCGTAGGCGCGGAATGGCTACCATGGCTGCCACGTCAGTCTGCCCCAGGACAGCTGTGGCTACAGATGTAGCTACCACCAGTGTGTGACTGTGGAGTGAATGAATAATTGATATGTTAAGCGTCCTTGAGCTCTGGAAAGGCGCTAAAAAAATAAAATAAAATAAGTAAACTTAGGCTATGTCCACACGAAGCCAGTGCATCCCCTATCCGATCTTGAGACGGCGTCGTCTCAAGAAAATATCTGCGTACACACGGCCGGCTGAAAACGATGTAGTATATATGCCCGACCAGTATGGGGCGCTGTAATTCTGCCACAGATATACACTATACACGAAGAAGAAGACTTTGAGCATGCGCATAACCTTGCTGCAGAAGAAGACGAAGACCTAAATATTTATTTTCTAATAAAACAAGTTCTCAAATTGTTGCAGTCATATATTTAGAGTGTAGTAATTGGTGCCCTCATGTTTGTTGTTTGCTCTTCAATATACGGACTGAGTTCTGAGTGCTTTGGACATGCGGAAATTCTCTCTCCATTCATTTTCTCCTGGTTGCTCTCCTGGTTCTCTTTCGCGGTGGATCTAAGAGCATGTGGCGTATGGTGTTGTCCATTATCGCTTGTTGCTCACCACAACTGCATAGAAGCAATAGATTTTGCTGTAATAAAGCTAGTAGGCTTAGTAGCTTCTGCAGCACAAACTCAATCATGTAGTCCGCCATTATTGTTGTTGCTGTTACGTGTGACGAGGCCGACACGTGATGCGATGACATCATCGTTTTCACAAAATATACGGATTGGCTGTACACATATGTCTATGGTACACACGACACCGCAAGGGTGTCACCAAGGTGTTGTCGAAAGATTTATCCACTTTAGAACCCTGTTTCAAAAAATAGCGGATACAGTCTCCCAAAACAAGGGATCCGTGTGGACGAAAGGCCAATACGATACAAAATGTATATGGATACAGTGATTTGTGTCTCCGTGTAGACAGCCCCTTAAATAAATTCCAAATAAATAAAGTACCAATTCACTGCAAATGTAGTTTTATTGTCTTTTATGCAAACTAAAAAAAATTGACAAATTTGGAGAATGTGGAGATACATATGTGCGGGTGTATTATTGAATGGTAATGTAGCTAATCACCAGTACTAATATTATAATAAAAAAAAATATATATATATATATATATATATATATATATATATATATATATATTCACTAAAAATAAAAGTAAAAAAGTATTTATTTGATCATTTATTTTATTTATTTATTTATTTATTTAATGATCTACAGGAATATTCGCCTGTTTTATTAATTTATTTTTCACACCATATAAATTAATAACTATAAAATAGTCGTGTTTTTAATCGTTTCCCTCTTTTTATCGCTGTTACTAACTTAATTTTGTGGGTTTTTTTTCTCCGACCGTCGCAGTTGGAGGGAATGCGTCTCCATGGAAACGCGTGGTGTGACTGACAGCAGCGCGAGAGCACCACAGCAGCTCACATACGGGGCAAAAACACGGGGAAAACACAGCTTAACTCTACTGTTAACACCCAGAAAAGCGACTCCTGACGCGGGTCACGATCACGGAGCTCCCAGAAGGTTAGTTCAGACCGGTTTACTTTGTTAAATATGTTTGTATGTTTGTTACGGACCGTTGACGTGACCTGTGGAGCTAACCTTTAACTAACAATTACTATAGCTCAAAGTGCGGACATATGCTATAAAAACAACTGAAAACACATACATTAACGACTTTTATTAACTTTTATTCTTAACCACGACAACATCTTGGTTGTATTAGAGTTATATGACACTAATTGTCTTTTACTGCATTTAACCGTTGAAAAATGTTGTTTTTGTGACAGTGCTGCAATGAATTGTGTGTGTGTGTGTGTGTGTGTGTGTGTGTGTTAAAAGGGCAAATTAAATGAACAAGAGTGTTGTGTAAATTGTTATAAAATAATGTTTAATTAGGCAGAGAGTTAAGTATTGTACTGCTATAAGGATGATCATTGGACAGACAAACATATTCTGTTGTGGTACATGTGAAAAGTCATATTCTTTGTGACAGATAACTAAATGTTTTTGTGGCACCAACATCTGCCTGCGTCTTTAAAGGTGTGGTCAAACTAACAGCGTACGTTAGTTCTAGTTTAGTCCTGGTTTTAGTTCTGGATCAGTCTCGATTTTGGTCTAATTTGCGTCTGTTGTAGCCCTGATTTAGTCCACTCTGGTGACTGGCCCAGTATTCAGAGTCATTGCTCTTGTCTGCTTCTCCCATCAAAGACTTATTGTCATTGATGAGCTGTCTGTTTCCAGGTCATAGGTCAACGACAGTTCCAGTGGAAGCCAATGGAGCGGTACGAGTCTCTGGGCCTGGTCGGGGAGGGCAGCTACGGGACTGTCCTGAAATGCAGGCACCGAGAGTCAGGCCGCCTCGTCGCCATCAAGAAGTTCCTGGACTCGGACGACGACAAAGCGGTGAAGAAGATTGCCCAGAGGGAGATCAAGCTGCTGCGGGTAAAAGCCGAATGAAACCGGAGAGGCCTGTCACGACACACAGGAACATGTTATTGTTAGGTCATAATTCAGACAGGGATGGTTTCTGGTGATACAGATGAGCCACACAGGGGAACATTCATTTAGACTGAGGCTGTATTTGATTCCATGTGGGTTAAAAGTATAGAAGGTTAAGTTTTAGTGCTATCTTTATTACAGAGGTGTTTTTACCCGAGTAAACAAGGACAAAGGTAACTCATCCCCTGCCAAATAGTGAGCCATGACATACTATATGCTACATTTGTATGCCGTCTGGAAGGTAGGAGACCTCAGTTGTTTTCAACTTCAGAATCTTTTTCTAATCTATTCAAAGAAGTAGTCCCTGGTCCCTGTTGATTCAAGTTGAATTTCCAGGAGGAGGAACAAATGAACGCTGATTAAACTACGTCACAATACAACTGGATAGACACATATGAGAATTTAAAAGCACCTTTTTAAACTCTCTTTTCCCACTTCCACTGAATTCTCAGAGCTCAGTTAGGATCCAGCAGAAATACTGTCTGAATCTGAAACCAAATAGTCTAACACCAGTGGCTTCTAAAACCCTCCACAATGAGTCAGCAATGGTACTACACTGGCTTCTCCTTAGCACAGGAAATATTCGATACAAATTAAGTTTATTCATTTATTCATTTTCTACCGCTTTGTCCCGTTAGGGGTCGGGGGTGACTGGAGCCTATCCCAGCAGCTTTGGGCCTGAGGCGTGGTACATCCTGGACAGTGGCCAGTTAGTCGCAGGGCTGACATTTAGACATAGACAGTGACAGACAACCATTCACTCTCACATTCACTAGGGACACTTTAGATTTGCCAATTAACCTGTACATGCATGTGTTTGGACGGTGGGAGGAAGCCGGAGTACCCGGAGAGAACCCACAGTAACACATAGACACAGTAACACATCCCAGAAAGACCGGAGTCGGCCGAAAATGTTTGAGTCGGCCGGGTTTTGAACTCGCGACCTTCTTGCTGTGAGGCAGAGGTGCTAACCACTCTGCCACGTGCACCCACAAATTAAGTTTAATTAACATTTAATACTGTCACACAGACATCTATACATTAAAAAGAAAGCGGTCTGTAAGATAAGATAAATGTGATTGGCATTACACAGTGCACAAGGAGCTGGAGTGGAAGTGTGAGGCATCACAGAGCATCACATAAACTTTGGCCCATTTTAGATAAATGGTTATGATTGGTTCGGTAGGATTGATTTGATTGGAGGTTTTAATGGGAGGGGTTCAAGATCTACTTAATTTTGTTTAGAGAATAGGTCTATCTGCCCAGGCAACTTTGTCATGACATGATCCACTATTTTACTGGATTATCTGTATCTAAACTCTATCTTCTGAACCTCTATTTCTTCTGAAGCAACTTCGTCACAATAACCTGGTGAACCTGCTGGAGGTGTGGAAGCGCCGCCGTCGCTGGTACCTGGTCTTTGAGTTTGTGGAGCGAACTCTTCTGGACGAACTGGAGCAGAAACCTAATGGACTAGACCTGAACACAAGTCGACAGTATCTGTACCAGATCCTCAGAGCCACGGCCTTCTGCCACCAGCAAAATGTGAGACTCAGTCTTCCACATGTCACAAGTAACAGAACTCTGGGACATAGACTACTGCTGCTGTAACCCATTTTCTTTTGCTGTCTGTGCAGGTGATCCACAGAGACATCAAACCGGAGAACATCCTCATCTCTCAGGGAGGGGTAGTGAAGCTCTGCGACTTCGGCTTTGCTCGCACCGTGGCGTCTCCAGCCGAGGGCGGCATCTACACCGACTACGTGGCAACGCGGTGGTACAGGCCTCCGGAGCTGCTGGTGGGGGACACTCAGTACGGAAAGTGAGTCTACCTAAGTCTCAGATGTTTCTACCACAATCCAAATGTAAAAAGAAAATAATAAATATATAGGAAAAAGGGATCATAAAGTTCATCTCATTCAAACACTTGCACCTTAAAGCTATATTATGGACAGAAAATTAATAAACAGCTACTTTAAAGAGTAAATACTGTATAATTTCTGGTCATGCAAACTGCTTTATAGATTCTTCAAATTTTTCCAAAATTTAAGCACTTTCAAACCTTGCAAATATATTTTACACAACGTGAACCGTTTTTATCGTAGGCCGGTGGATGTGTGGGCTGTGGGCTGTCTGCTGCTGGAGATGTTGACCAGTCAGCCGCTGTTTCCCGGAGAATCAGAACTCGACCAAATCTACCACATTGTGCGCTGTTTTGGTGAGAACGAAACGCACACTTATCAGATGCTAGACCCCAAAACACTGAGGTTGACCTTTACCATGTTTCTCTGTGCTTCAGGAAATCTCACGGCCCACCATCAGGAGCTGTTCCACAGAAATCCCATCTTCATTGGCGCCAGACTCCCTCAGTGCAGCGGCCGAGTCTCACTGGAGCAGCGTTTTCCCAACATCCCTCGGGCTGCACTCGATCTGGCTCAGGTACAAGTCCGGTTCAGCCCCTCACAGTACGTTAACCTACACTTGTTTCTAAAGATGTGTCTGGTTTAGAGCTGCCTCCAGATGGACCCGGACAAACGGCCTCAGTGCTCGGAGCTGCTCGAACACCATTTTTTCACTCACGACTCGTTCCACATCAGGTAAGAATCCAAAGTCACTCTATATAGCTCTGAAGGTCACATGACGGTCGCACTGACATAAGATGTATCTGAAGTGACCAGTCGAAAGAAAGTCTGTAGACATGTTAAAATGCCTCAGTGTTTGAGTTTTGTTAGTGTTCATGGGTGTGGCTCAAGATCAATGTATGATAATGTTTCCTGTCAGCATGGAGGAAACAGGATTTGTATTACGTCCTAAAGCTGAATGAGCAAATTATCTGCCATTTCTTTTCTCCCACATTCACACAGGTTTTCCGACGAGCTAAACGCTAAAATCCAAAAAGACCACAGGGAGAACTCCACTTTGCCCAAAATTGCCAAATCCACGCGACTCGTTAAAGATGACTTGGAGGAGAAGGAACGGAAAGGCCACAGACTTACCGAAAACGTGGCCGAGAAACTCAACAAAAACAAAACTAAGAAGGAGAAAGAAATTAGTGAAGATACAACGGCAAAAAACAAAATTAAACAGGCATCAAAGATTCCCAAAACAAATCAAAACGCATCGGAAATGTCAACGAAACAACCCAGAATGGTGGTGACTAAGGAAAATGTTTTGAAAATAACCACGCCGATAAAAAGTAAAGCTGGAAAACCCATCGATCCGTCAGTAAAAAGTGAAATGAACTCTTCAGAAGTAACAAAAATGGCCACTTTTAACAATAACCAGTCTTTTAAACCGAAGCAAGACGAACCATTGAAAACAGACGACGCGAAAGACAACGTTGCTTTGAAACAACACAAATTCTCCAACCCAGAGCCGAGCCATAAGTTCGTAAAAAGCTACGTAAAGAACTTTGTCGAAAGATCGGACTCTCAGCGACAAAATCCAACCCAGAAAGTGACATTGGAGTCAGCCGTTGAGCAAATTGTCACAGAAACGACTCCGACAAGTGAAAGTAATTTGATCAAAATTGCAACAAGGAACCTTTACGAAACAAGCTCGATGTTAGACGAACCGAAAGATGATCTGGAAAGTATAACTGACGACACTTTCGAGAGTGTTTGGAATCGAACAGTGGACACCTTTCTGCCCTCAAAGCAGCTCACAAATTCAGATTCAAAAGCCTTCAAATCGCCTTGTTCTACTCCCAACCTTTTGAAGATTACATCGCAAGCATCTCAGCAAGCAACGTCCCATCCAAAACCTTCCAAAAATATCTCAGGGGCCAATAATAACGCGCAAGACAGGAGTAAATATTTGAATAAAGGACTCAGAGACGTTCGGAAAGTCGATTCAGGAAGTAAAACAGAAAAAGATAACAGTGAAGTATTGGAGTTGTCGAAAATTAAAGATGGGATGAGTTTTGAAAGCTTTAGGTCAGCGGCTGTGACGCCAGAGAAAAACAACTTCCTGCCGAAAGCGTTAAAAGTGTCTGATAAAGACAACAGGCTCCAAGGGAATAGTTCAGTGAGTAAAGCTCTAAGAGATCAAAGTCCAAGTGGTTTGAAGGGGTTGAAAAATGTTCTTCCTCATACAAAGCTTGGGATCTTTGGGAATATAACTAGATCCAGTTCAACAATGGCGCCAAAGAAGTCTCTGATGCTATTTCCTGCAGAAACCATGAGAAAAAGTGGGACGTTAAAATCAGAGTCGATGCTGAACCCAGCAGACCTGGAGGAATATGTGGTGAACAGTTTGTCGTCCACTCCGGCCCCGCCTCCCCCTCCGCCCTCGTCCACTCCGCTGCTCTTCCCCCTGTCCTCCATCGTCACGGCGACAGCAGACCACCTCAACTACAACCACCTCAGGTAAACACCTGTGTAGAATGTAAAGTGGGCAGTTAGCAGGTACGACTCGTGGCCACAGCTGGTACTGCAGTTTTTACTGGAGGCAAAGATGCCCATTCAGAGTTTAATTCTTAAAAGCATTTAAATGTCAAGCACTGATGGTTTACAATTTAAACCTTGTTGGTGTCTGAAAACAAACTTTAACCCTGGTTAAGGCATTTTAAATACGTTTTATTTAATTCTCTAATTTAAAATCAAACTGTACAACTGTGGCTTAAATTATGTATTTGATTTTTTTGCCTTTGAAAACTCAATGTTCCATTAGATTTACAGGTACAAGATTTTTGTAATTTCAATCCTGTCTGATTTATAATTGCTGGATTGTTTGTAAACTTAATTTGTTCCATGGGCCAAAACCTTTTGTGTTTTCTCTTAAGTAAAAGCCAGGCTCAATGCACTTTCTGATTTAATAACTATTTTGTGACCAGAGAGAAGCTGAAGGTTCACTTTTCCTTCAAAACAAGCCAATAATAAGTACATTTCTGTGAATTCTTCCAGATTTGTTGAAAGCAAGCATCAGAGTCACGTTTACAGCCGACAGCAGCCGTTATCGAGCCTCGTCACGTCTCCTTCAACGGTGACCACTCACTGCTGATTATAATAATTCAACACAAACAGAACACACTCACCTAATGATACCGTCTTCCACAGGTTCCAGAGCGAGGTCTGAGCTGTGAGCGCTCCTTTTTGTCCCAACACAGTCCTGTCTCCAAAAAGAAGCCAGAGGTTTATTTCCCTGAAGTCACAAACTCAACGCTCCACGAACGACCGACAAAGGAAGGTAACTACAGCAACTCCATCCATTTTCTTATGCTTCAATAAGTTTGAGCCCCTGTATATTTTATTAATATCATATTTCACTGGGTTTGGTTTTAGGTAAAAGCCAAAAACCTGTCGTGAAGGATCAGAAGAATTACCACAAACAGGCAGTGACCTCTGTTTCCACACCAGAGCCTTAGTTCAGAGGAAAAGAACTCCAACCAAAAAGATCTCAATAAAGCCAGATAATAATGTCATTTTTAAAGAACAACAACAATTCAAGACTTTATTTGTCCATTTGTGAATATGTTTTAAATCTGTGTGCACTGTGCCCAATATTATGTATTTACATTATAATTAGTGTTTTACAGTAATTAAGTCATTTTTATGTTAGATTTATTATCTTTTCACTTTTAAAACACAATTTCAAGGCCACTACATTCTTTCTACAAGTATCCCATGTTTTTAGTAAAGTTCAAATAAGAGGCTATAAAGACCAAGTATTAAAGCCAGGTTAGCCGTAGCAACATGTCTTTTTGTCTATTTATGCTTTATGTAACAATAGTAAAAGAGTAGTAGTTAGTCGTCATCACTGGAGTTCTCTGAAGAGAGCGAGTTCTGCTTTGTCCTAATCGACGTTTTCACTGACATTAGATCAAACTCAAAACTTTCTGACGAGGACTGAACAAAACTGGGTCTTCGGATTGGTCCGTTGTCACGAGGTTGTGATTGGATGACAGGTCTAGGGGGCGTGGCCTTAATCTGTTGGAAAGATTAGGTTAAGTTAGCCACATTAGCTTTGTCAGACCTTGTTATGTGTTAGCTTACAACCTTAAGTCAAGCTAAATTTAAATCTACAATGGAGCAATTTTAGAAGTAAAAACTCTAAAGATATAAACAGAGTGACTAAAATGTACAAAACTATTATAAAAGGAAGAAAATTAACACTACACAAGCAGAAAACGAGCTAAAGTGTGTACCCTGTTGGTGGTGGATGTTGCAGTAGTGGTTGTGGTGGTTGTTGGGTCAGCTGTTGCTATGGTAACAGGGGGGTTTGAGTCAGACGCTGGCAATTCAACGATCCTGCAGGTTTCCACAGGTGAACCATCGAGCTCTGGAGGTTCAAACCCAGAGGAAACCGGCACAAACTGAGCTGAAAAAAAAAAAAACCTGAACCTCAGACAAACATTTAGACTTAGTGCTGTCTCTCTATAATAAAAATAATAGACAAAAACACTAAGACATGAACAAACACTGATATATTCCAAAGGCTATTTATTATTTAGCTGTGTTCAACATCAATCATCTGCATCAAACACAGTTAATCACTTGTTCTGAGCCCAAATAAGTCATAAAATTACAAATGATCTGATCAATCATAATTTTTAACCTTTATTTATCAAATCTCTTTTGCAGGAGAGTCCTGGCTCCATGTGTGTTTGGGGGGGACTTTTGTGCATGTCTATAGTGATAGGTGAAACCGGAGTACCTGGAGGAAACCTACGCAGACACAGGGAGAACATGCAAACTCCACACAGAAAGGCCCTGCCCTGGATGGGAATCGAACCCAGGACCTTGCTGTGAGTAGAAAAAGAGCGAGGATGGTAGATTTGGACAGGTTTAAGGTGGTTTAACTTGAATAGTAAGTAGCTCTACACAGGTTATAGAGGGATGCAGACTTTAACCATTTCCAATGGCATTCAACTTGGTTATATCTAGCCTTAAATAGCCTTTAATTGGTTTAACACAGACTTTAACCAGTTTAACGTGGACTTAACCTGGTTAGGACTGGATTTGGACAAGTTTAAAGAAGTTGACCATATGAGGTTTTGAACTGATTAAAACTGGTTATAGACAGATTGTATATACTCTAAAACCTGTCATTTATTTATACATTCAGAAATGTTCTTTTTTTTTGTTCAAAGGGAAACATCAGTGTGCTTCTCCTCCAGCAGTGCTCAGTTTGTCTGTGATGGTCAACTGTGACAGACAAATACAAAGAGTTATTATTCACTAATGTTTTGTATTTATAAAGAAAATAGATATCTTTTTAGCCTAACAATGTATTTTAAATCAAATTAAATAAAAAATTTAGTTATCAGACCAATTTATGTGAGAATGTTTTATCAACTCCATCTGTAATCACTGACCATATAAACACTGCTAAACTCGTTATCTCATATCTCTGAGTCCGCTGGTGTGTCGAAATCTGTAAAACAGTTAGTGTCTGTATCAGGGTCAACGCTTTGAGGCGACACACGATCCTGTCTCTTCGCGTGCTGCATTTTTCACGAGGACAGGTCAGGCGCGTTGTCCCTTTGTCTGGTACCAGCTCAGCCGACACCAGACGCTGTGTACTCACCGTGAACAGAGTCGACGCTTCCCAGGATAAAAAGTACGAGCGCAGCTGAGGAGAGTCGAGACATGGTTAGAGACTGAAGGGTAAAAAGAGAGAAGGGTTTAGTGAAGGAAGAGGAGGAGGGAAGATGTCTAGACTGGAGTTTTGTCTGAACACATTTGTGGTGAAAGGTTGCAACAGTTTATTCCATTAGTCATTTGTGGAACAATTACAACAAGAAGCTTTACGGAGATTTAGTTTAGAAAGCCATTTATATTTGACTAAATGGATAGATGTAATTAGATAGGTGTTGGTCACATTTACCTTATCCATGTTTACATAACAGATGATTATTTATTATTTATGGAAACTAACTGTAATCAGTATCTTAACTCTCTTTAAACCAGGGATTTCCCTCATGTTTCACCCAGACATCACTCACTCACTCACTCACTCACTCACTCACACTCACACACACACACACACACACACACACACACACACACACACACACACACACACACACACACACACACACACTCACTCACTCACTCACTCACTCACTCACTCACTCACACTCACTCACTCACTCACTCACTCACTCACTCACTCACTCACTCACTCACTCACTCACTCACTCACTCACTCACTCACTCACTCACTCACACAGACAGACAGACAGACAGACAGACAGACAGTACTGATCTGTGACTGAAGTTAAAACAAGACAAGCTAAATATAAAACAAAAAAATTCCTAACATTTAAAGGATATACTTAACTTCTCTATCAGTAGTTTTATATCCTACAATAGCAATTGAAATTCTATAAGGAGGTATAAGTCAAATAACTTAGTGGCTCTAAACAAAGGGTGACCCTTTAAGTTTATCAATTTAAATGCATTTTTTACTTTGGCCACATCCAGTTTTCTCCATGTATTTTGTTATTTCCAACCCTCATAATATATTTTACTAAACATCCTTCTCAGTAGTTTTATTCTTTTAAAGCTGCAGTACTTTAAAACAACCACTAGAGGCCGTTACATCCTCTCCTTTAAAATTCAGACAGTTATGAAAAGTGAAAATAAACCCCCAACATCAGTGTTTTATTTACAGGATTTTTTTTTATTAAATCAAGACAAGAAAATAATATTAAATTCTTTTGAAGTGAAATATTTACTCGTTCGGTTTTTAAAGTAGAGTCTTTTTTTACAGTTTGTAGTGGAAGCATTATGTAAAAATATAACAAAATAACAGTACATTTTAACAAACAGAACAAGATTCTTTTTTTATTATAATGTTTTAAAAAAACATTTTAGAATAATTTAAAGCAAAGTTTTATGAGTTATTTTGGAATATACATTTTAATGGATTATTTTAGGAACACTTTAATCAGGTTAGTTTGAGGCTGTGAGTGAGTGTTTGAGATTTGGGTGGATTTTAGGAGTTAAACGGAGGATGTAGTGAGGTTTCTATGTGAACTTCTTGATGAAGCGTAGTTTGAAGTACGCGATGGAGAGGAACACACCGGTCATCACCGTCAGAGCCACGTGGTTCTGCCACAAGCCCCAGATCGAGCAGTCCACACCCTGCTCCTCCAGGATGGACTCTCCCGTACGGCTACTGCAGCGGCAATCATAAAAAACAGGAACAAGGGTCAAAATCTAAACCACGGATAAAGCTTAACCTGTTTTGGTGATAAAAAGTTACGTTACACTCCTCGTCCACACTGCATTAAACACAAGCAGAAAGTGTGACATTAGACAAGAGTGAGTGCCTAAAGTAAAGACTGAAAAGCACAGGCAACACGTTTAACAGGCTTTAAACTCACTTTTAAATAAACATAATATTTTTTAAAGCTGTAAATCTAAAGTAAATATTGCAGCAGTAATATACGCTACTGTATCCCTCATGCCTCTAATGTCACTACATTATTCTGAATAAAACCCATTAAAAGTTAGTAGAGTTTGTATGATGCCACTGTTTAGTTAAGACAATTTCCAGACCAACAGTGGAAACACAAACCTCTTTTTAAACTAAATGAGGCTGAGGTACATCTACTTAAGTAAACTAATATTAAAGCAGTAAATATACACTTCATTTATGTATTTGCCCCAAAATCTTTCCACAGATCTAGACTACAACACAATATAAAGTTAAATCAATAAACAAGCTGATATTACACATAAGATTCAGATTTTGCCTGAATCCAAATCCGGTTTTAAGATAGCTCCTGATTCCTGATCCTAACCACTGTTCCTTAACCTTTATGAGCCTCGTCCTGAGGTCAACAGTACGACTTTAGGAGGTTCCTCAACAAGCACCGACCCTCCACCGAGCGACTCCACAGCAGTAATGTTTCTGTTTTGAATAAAGAGCTCTGTTCAACACTAAAGATCATCATTAAATGTTTTACAATGGCACAGTGTGTGTGGCCTATTCCATTCAGACTCACAGGCCATAACAGTTCCAACAGCTGTAATCCACCCAAAGTCTTGGTCTGGTCCTGGTCTGGCCCAATAATTCACCAAAGCACATCCTTTCCTTTAATTAGTGGTCATCAATGACACAAGGTGAATGCGTTGTGGATTTATGTAAATGAGCCACGCAGCTCACGTTTTGTTTCTCACAAATGTAAACAAATGTCTTCAAAGCAAAGTGAGAATCTGGACAGCTCTTATCATGGCGACCGAGTCATAACGTTACTCGGATTCAGTCGTCATCTCCACTCAGCCCCAAAAGCAACTTCGTGTAATGTCATCAACCAATGGGAGCGCTCCTTTTTTAGAGCATGTGATTGACCAATGTTTTCAGTTCTTATTTATTAAAATCTTCTTTAATAATCAATAGATGGCATCATAAAGCCCGTTTTTTTTTTTTCCAAATGATTGCTATTACCATAAACTATTTGAGGTTTAAACCGTTTTCCATTTAACTAGAACTAGAAATAAAATAGGTCCAGTCTGTTTAACTGTGGGATGTATTATTTGCTGTGTTGAGTGTGAGACTTACAAAAGGAAGGTGCCATTCAGGGTTTGGGTAAAATTGAGTCCCACAAACTCATTGATCTGAAGAGCCTGTGGAGAAACAATACAATTAATTAACACGTTCATAATTAAGTGACATTGTACTTAAGACTGTCTGGATTTTAAAGACTCACGCTGAAGCCGTATCGAGGGATACTGAGGTATTTGAGCCACGCCAACCAGCTCACGATGGACGGAAGGTTCACCAGTAAACCTGTGAAGATCTGAGAGAACAGGAAGAAGATGAAAAGAGTAAAGGCAGAAACACTTGAACTGACTGTAGAAGAATGAATCCACAGCTGAATAAAGGACAGAACAGAAATAAGTCACCATCATGAAGACGAAGGAGATAGTCATGAAGATGTTGGCGATGGCGACCACAGTCTGATCTGCGGAGATAGCCAAAGCCATCGCGGTCCCAGTGTAGGCCACCAGCGCCACCGTGAACATGAAGAGGAAGAAAGCTCCTGCCGTGGGTTTCAGACCTGAACACAACACAGTCAGACTAAAAACAACCTGCTTTTACATCAATCATCTGGAGGTTTTTTTATTTATTAGTAATAGTGGAGCTTTGAGTGCTGGCCCTTTTTTTTTTCTCGAGGAGCCTACAGCAGTTTTAAGTCCCTGAACGCATCTCTCATTCTCTTGGCTCTCCTCTCGCTCCCAAGCCCTCCACCTCCGTTTGGCTCCGCCCACCAGACCCTGCGGCTGCAGGCTGTTTGTTTTGTTACTTTGGGAAGGGTTTCTTTTTCCCCAAAAAATGCAAGAAAAGCATAAACAATGCTTTTGTCTCATGTCTTTTTAAAAGTGTTTTAAATAAAACCCACGGGCAACAAGACTTGCACCAGTTTAAGACAGTTTTAGGGCATGTGGAAACTTGTCATGTTTGGTTCAGTCAAAACAAACTGCAGTGGCTCCTTCTACACTGACTGCCCCAAAAAAGGCAGTATTTGTATTATTGTATTAGTTACGCACCAGACAACTAAAAAGTTATTTCTCATTTTTCTAGACTTCTGTGTCTCAGCCCTTGAATAGTTTAACATTTATCTTTCTGTGACGTTTACTTTTTTTATGGAAATGTCACAATTCAAATCTCCAAAGCCAATGGTAAGTGCAGTGTGTAGTGATGAAATGAAAGAGTGTGTTGTTGTTTGTACCGATCATGTAGTATGCGACGCAGGTGAAGACGATGGCCGGAATGGTCCTCAGAGTGATTATATCAGAGAGGATTTTAGAGAGGAAGTAAACAGACACTCGGTAATATCCACTGATGTACTCATGACTGTAAAGAGACAGATTTGAGTTAACGTCACTGAGTTAGAGGCGGTTATGACGAGCTTTGAGGGAAAAAACTCACGTGAAGAGCTTCCTCTCTGTGATGAAGAGCTCGGCCGACGACACAGAACTAAAGCATTGGTTTACAGTGATGAAGAACAGGGCCCCGAACCTGAATAAAACACCACACATTCACATTTCGTTTAGCCATGTTTAAATGGTTTTAAGTGGATCTGAACAGGTTTTAGCTGGACTCGAACAGAGTTTAGGTGGTTTTAAACAGGTTTTAGGTGGATGTGAACAGGTTTTACAACAGACCTGTTCTGAATCCCGCTCTGGTCGTTCTGAACGTCAAAGAAAAGGGCTCCAACGACTAATGCCAGGAACGCTGTCACTGCCACCTAAACAGAGAGGACAAATAAAATCAACAGAAAACCGTATTTACTCTCCTTTAAGACCTTGTCAGTCAGTTTACTAATGTAGAGTTTACTGTGATTTGGTTTATTACTAATGTAGAGTTTACTGTGATTTAGTTTATTACTAATGTAGAGTTTACTGTGATTTAGTTTATTACTCATGTAGAGTTTACTGTGATTTAGTTTATTACTAATGTAGAGTTTACTGTGATTTAGTTTATTACTAATGTAGAGTTTACTGTGATTTAGTTTATTACTAATGTAGAGTTTACTGTGATTTAGTTTATTACTAATGTAGAGTTTACTGTGATTTAGTTTATTACTAATGTAGAGTTTACTGTGATTTAGTTTATTACTAATGTAGAGTTTACTGTGATTTAGTTTATGTACTAAACATTTACTGTGATTTAGTTTATTACTAATGTAGAGTTTACTGTGATTTAGTTTATTACTAATGTAGAGTTTACTTTGATTTAGTTTATTACTAATGTAGAGTTTACTGTGATTTGAAGTGTATTACTAATGTAGAGTTTACTGTGAGTTTATTACTAATGTAGAGTTTACACTGATTTCCTTTATTACTAATGTAGAGTTTACTGTGATTTAGTTTATTACTAATGTAGAGTTTACAGTGATTTAGTTTATTACTAATGTAGAGTTTACTGTGATTTAGTTTATTACTAATGTAGAGTTTACTTTGATTTAGTTTATTACTAATGTAGAGTTTACTGTGATTTAGTGTATTACTAATGTAGAGTTTACTGTGATTTAGTTTATTACTAATGTAGAGTTTACAGTGATTTAGTTTATTACTAATGTAGAGTTTACTGTGATTTATTTTATTACTAATGTAGAGTTTACTGTGATATATTTTATTACTAATGTAGAGTTTACTGTGATTTAGTTTATTACTAATGTAGAGTTTACTGTGATTTAGTTTATTACTAATGTAGAGTTTACAGTGATTTAGTTTATTACTAATGTAGAGTTTACAGTGATTTAGTTTATTACTCATGTAGAGTTTACAGTGATTTAGTTTATTACTAATGTAGAGTTTACTGTGATTTAGTTTATTACTCATGTAGAGTTTACAGTGATTTAGTTTATTACTAATGTAGAGTTTACTGTGATTTAGTTTATTACTAATGTAGAGTTTACTGTGATTTAGTTTATTACTAATGTAGAGTTTACTGTGATTTAGTTTATTACTAATGTAGAGTTTACTGTGATTTAGTTTATAACTCATGTAGAGTTTGATTTAGTTTATTACTAATGTAGAGTTTACTGTGATTTAGTTTATTACTAATGTAGAGTTTACTGTGATTTAGTTTATTACTAATGTAGAGTTTACTGTGATTTAGTTTATTACTAATGTAGAGTTTACAGTGATTTAGTTTATTACTAATGTAGAGTTTACAGTGATTTAGTTTATTACTAATGTAGAGTTTACAGTGATTTAGTTTATTACTAATGTAGAGTTTACTGTGATTTAGTTTATTACTAATGTAGAGTTTACTGTGATTTAGTTTATTACTAATGTAGAGTTTACTGTGATTTAGTTTATTACTAATGTAGAGTTTACTGTGATTTAGTTTATTACTAATGTAGAGTTTACTGTGATTTAGTTTATTTACAGTGAACTTGGCTTCTTTAATGTGCAGCTAAACATTTATAAAGCAGCGACAAATGCAGAAACTAAAGCAGTAAAGTGGATGATACCTGAGCGATGGAGGTCTGTGGGTTCAACAGTAAGTTCCTAAAAGTCCTCTTGAGAACCCACTTGAACTGCGTCAGGAAACCGGTGTTGTACGTGATGGTCCTGGAGCGTTTACCACTGATTATCCTTTCTGACAAAATAATTGAGCAACAGTCACTACAGTTTAATCTAGTGTCACATTTAAGCTTTAACACCTCAGTGCCTCTCAGGACTTACCCAGTTCTGCTTTGGTTTGTTTGTAGTAGCTGCAGTTTTTATACTCCTCCACCAGTTTATCCTCTATTCCCTGTTTGCACGAGGAGGTTTCTTCCGAGTCTGGATCTATCCAAAAAGACCCCAAAAAATCGTTAAAAGTTTTTAAAGTCTTGTAAATAAACCCCACACATACCGTCTCCGTCCGTGTTGGTGAGGGCCACAGCCGTCGAGTCTCCGTTAATGACGTCCAGGAAGAAGTCAGCCGGATTATTGTGGGGCTCACAGGTGTATCCTGGGAAATGGAGTTAATATTGTTACCATTATATTGACTGTTATTAAATTAGAGTTAATTTACTCCATGTTCTCACCGATGTCTGAGAAATAGTCTAGAGCTTCTTAAAGACAGGTCAAGCTTTTATTATTGATAAGTCTATGCTTAAGTGGTTTCAGATGGATTTGAACAGGTTTTATATTGATTTGAACAAGTTTTCGATGGATTTAAACAGGTTTTAGATGGATTTGAACAAGTTTTATATCTGTGCAGCAAAAACTCTTAACCTATTAGGAATTTATGAAAAAATATATCTAATTTAATTCCAACTAAAACCTGTTCAAATCCAACTAAAACATGTTCAAATCCTACTAAAACCTGTTCAAATCCATCTTAAACCTGTTCAAATCCAACTATGATGTATATCTTTATCACAATTGAAATGTATAATACAGTTGATTTATTGTTTGTGAGTTCTTAAAGTGATTCAGCAGGTTTTTCTCAGACAGCTCTATATTTTGACTCACGATGACTTCCCGCTTCCTGTTGCTCCCATGATGGCGTTCAGCCCTGGCTTCATGATCCCACTAAGAAAACAAAACAAAAAAAAACAACAACAAAAAAACAGATGACCCACAGTGAGTTTCAACATGTTTGAGTAAGTCAGCCCTTTCAGATCCGTTTCTGATGTGAAATAAGTCTGACTGTGAGGAACTGAGAAAGGGCTTGGGTTTGATTCATAAATTGAATGAACTTCCCTTTAAACTCAAGTCCTTTTCAGATCATGAGTCAGCAGCTTTACAGATTACACAACTTGTTCTTGACAAACCATGACACCGTTTCAAAGCTCTGTGCATCTTTTTCTTCATCGTATATCTTTATCACAATTGAAATGTATAATACAGTTGATTTATTGTTTGTGAGTTCTTAAAGTGATTCAGCAGGTTTTTCTCAGACAGCTCTATATTTTGACTCACGATGACTTCCCGCTTCCTGTTGCTCCCATGATGGCGTTCAGCCCTGGCTTCATGATCCCACTAAGAAAACAAAGCAAAAAAAAAAACAACAAAAAAAACAGATGACAGATGAAGTCAGCCCTTTCAGATCCGTTTCTGATGTGAAATACGTCTGACTGTGAGGAACTGAGAAAGGGCTTGGGTTTGATTCATAAATTGAATGAACTTCCCTTTAAACTCAAGTCCTTTTCAGATCATGAGTCAGCAGCTTTACAGATTACACAACTTGTTCTTGACAAACCATGACAGAGCACTTTTGGTTTCAGCCGTTTCAAAGCTTGTTATGAGGCCGACGTCTGTGCATCTTTTTCGTCATCTTTTAGTGATTCTTTATGTACGTAAGATGACTGGTGTTTGTTGTGTGTCTGTAAAAATGAATTAAATGTACTTATATATAAGTATCAGAAAAGAGCACCAGTGCTTGCTTTCAGAAATATATTGTACATACATTTAAAAGTTTTGACTTGTTTGTGTTAATGTGCCATTAATCAAACCGTGAACAGGAAAATATATCAAAGCATTTTCTTTCTATAAACCTCCCTCTAATCTGTCCAAATATGAGTCAGTGCCTTTCTGGAAACATGACACAGCTGTTTGTTCAAACTTAAATCATGACAATGCACTACAGCAAAGAAAAATTTGGAAAAAGGTTGGAAAATGTTGACCAAACTAAAAACTCTAAAAAGTGCAGCAGGTCAAATGTCAAAGTCACTTATAACTCTGACAAGATCTCCTTGGTGAATGCCTTTTCCATGTTATAGGATAGTGTTTAACACTGCAGTAACACCCAGAGGACTATTTATGTGCTCACTCAAGAGTCTGTTTCACTCATCATTACTTACGTTAAAACAGTGCAAAAGTAATATCAATATAGCTTAACAGCAGTTTTGTGTCCATCTTTTATAAATGACTAGTACATGTTTTCCCTCGGAGGACCAAAACAGAAACGTATCATCACTATTATTACAGGCCAAATGCAAAGATCTTTAGCATGTAATGAAAAGAAATACTCAAATGTTTCTAATGCTTATGCTGCTCTATTTGTTCTGACGAGGCAGCCCCTAACTGGAAGCCCACAAACTTAACCTGTTTGACCCAGACCTTTCAAAAATCCATCGAAACAGGACTAGGACTAGGTAAACCTGCTCTAATCATGAAAGTATGAAATTATGGTTGAGGACCTTTGCTAGATATCTTTTACTGTATGATTGTGTTTGACATGTCTAATGTCATTTGCCGTGTGTAACTTCGGTCAAATGTACAGTGAACCTATGTTTAGTCTAAAAGGAGCCCAGAGGTCAAATGTCAAAGTCACTTATAAGTTCTATGTAAAGATCTCCTTGGTGCCTTTTCCATGTTATAGGATAGTGTTTAACGACTGTTAGACACCCACTTGAGGACTATTTATGTGGTGCTCACTCAAGAGTCTGTTTCACTCATCTTTGCTTACGTTCGTAAAAAAGTGCTGTGAATGCAAACCAAACCGATCCAAACAAATAGAACATGACAAAGTTTTCAATCTGGTCTGGATTTCAGGTGTTGTGCAGTTTTGTGTTGGCACTCCGCGTAAAATATATTTTAGAAAATCTAATAGTCAGATAGCAGAAATGAGCCACATTGCTGATGTTGATTTAATCTTCTCTTTGGATTTTATTGCTGAATCACTCTGAAGCTTTCACTTTGCAGCATCCAATAATAACGACCAACACAAACGTAGGTCAGTGCTGCTCAAAGTTAGAGCAGGCTTTTAACAACTAAAGACCTTAAACATGGCTGACACCTTCTGCTTCTGTGTTTCTCACTGTGGTGGTCGAGCTGCATCCTGTGGCTTTGACTTTGTTGGTTTAAGGGGAACTTTTTCACAGAGTTTCACTTCCTTCCTCTGCCTCTGCGTTTGATGGAGTCACGGTAAAAACTTCAGGTGCAGCACGTAGACAGCTGTGAAGGCTGAAGTCAGGGTTCGGGCTTTGATGTAAATGAGTGATGATAAGTGATCCAAATGAAGCCCCTGTTTATCAGACTTTTTCACAGTAATCTTGAACCAGTGCTACATGTTTACACACATGAGAACAGGAATCATTTAAGACCAGATCAGTATTATAAGAGTTCATCAGTCTGAAGAGAGTCTTACTTGAGGTCGATGAGGATGTCTTTGGTGGTTTTCTTGCGGCAGCAGAACCCTCCCTGTTGGACTTTGTAGTGGATGTTGTGGAAACTGACTGTGGCTCCGTGTTTTTGTCGGTCCGAACCTGAGGACTGAGGAACAATTTATTACACCCCCAAATACTTTATTCAAACATTGAAATAGGGACAGGACACAGGATATAGTTACCTGTTTGAAGGCTCCATTTTGACCGATCTCCATCTCTGCTTCAGACGCCTGCTACACCTCAGACACAAACACTGAGGAAACACACACGAAGCAACATGTGTATAAAAACATGGCCACAAAAGCACTGGTGTTTCTCATTCATTTATAAAAGCAAGTGAGAAACCAACACCGTTCAGAGTTAAACACACTTTAGAGTCAAATGAATAAACACTCAAGGACAGCACACACATTTCTGAAAACAAACTACAATATTAACATTTGAGTGAATAAACATATGCCTTCTGACACCCCTGTAAATACTGTATCAGGCATCAACCACTCCTCTAATGTACAAATACTGCATGTCGCTCACAGTGCCAATACACACTAAACTAAACAACACTACAACCAGTAAAATATAGTTATTATTGTACCCAAAATAGTCTTTTAATACACATTCATGAGGTTTATTAAAGATGTAAGAGTAAAAACTGTGATTCATTACCGTCTTGAGCAGAATCAGCGGTGTGTAACTCCTTCAGATGGACATTCAGCTCTATCTCTGTGTGTTTCTGAGCTGCAATGACAGTGAGTTTGTTCAGTTTCACAGACACAGCGGTTGTATTCTTTTTTTTTTTAACGACAGAGAGATAAGAGAAGTAGGCAGGAAGGCAGCCCACAGTTATGTCACAGACAGCCCTGCAGTGACGTCATTTTATGTATTTAAGATCAACAATGCAGTTTAAAGAAGGAGGAAGTGGCTTTTGGGTAACTCTCTCTCAGTATAAGCAGTAATGATTGTATTTGTTTTACTATAACATTGCATTTATACTTCCATAATGTTTGACTAAATGTAATAATCTATATGTAAATTTCTTTATCTTAAATAAACAAAAATCGAGATTTCTTTTTTATTTTATTTTGTTGATTAGTGATAATTTGGGTAAAGACCTGTTTTAAGCACTCCTTTTTTTCCTAAAAACAACGAGAATTTAGCTGTCATTCCTTTTACAGCCCATTGATTTTTTTAACCCTAAATTTCGGATCAGGCGAGGAAACAGTTCCGGTTTTAGCCACAACTATGCAAAAAGAGGCAAGTTATTTCCTTCCTATATTCACACATATTTTTTGAATTAAAATACATTTATTCCACATGACACTGTTTGGCCACTTATGCTCAATAAATATAAATAAATATAGATTTAGCTCTAGGGTTTAATAACCAATTAGAATAATGTAAACATATCTGAAAAACTAATTAATCATTACTACAGGGCTGTATTTTGGGGGGGGAGAGAAGTAAACTTTTTCACAGAAACCACGAGCATGACTCAGGATTTTAATATCCCTTTTTTAATCAATGCTACAGTGCCAGCATAAAGTTACTCATCAGTTAAAGTATATTTGACATGCATTAATGTAAATTTAGATGTTATTTTTACCTGTTTATTCACGCCAATATTAAGCCTATATTTGTCCTTTTTCTGTAGCTTCACCTGCTAGCTTAGGGAGCATCGTAATGCTGGCTCTAGTTAGCTAACGTTACTACACGAAGGAGACAGGAAGAACGAGGCAAAAAAAAAAAAAAAAATTAAAAAAAGGAGGAAAGATTAAAAAAAAAACATAGGAACAGTTTTTTTTATTTGTAAATTTTTTTTTATTGTAAAAATAAGTTATAAGCCAATTTTTATTTAAGGCACGAGCGCCTAGAAAAACCGTTAAAACGTCACTGCATTCACATTCTATGACCTTTAACGGATCAAAACAATATTTAAAAGTAATTTATGGATTAAACCTACATTAAAGAGACAGAAATATGACCAAATTACGCGATTTTAAACACACTACGGGGTTCTTACGTGTTTCTTTTCATGAGTTTGTAATGAAAAGTGACCAAATATGTGCATAAGTTTTAATAGGGTGACTGTGGCTCGATGGGGCTTTGTGCATTTAAGGCTGTGACAGTGGCGCCTGATGGTGAAAGACAGTATTGCACAAGGAGGCCACTTTAAATGGCTGTAGTTTTCCTATCCATTTGTAGTTTTGTTTTGTAAGCTGTTATTAAGCAGTGACAAACTCATCCACGTGACTTTATTTTTTATTATGTTGTGTAATATAATAAAATGTGTGTGGCTGGTGTTACAGAATGCTGTCGGGGTAAATGATACACACATAGGTATTTGATGAAGGTAAGAGCTCACGCAGTTAGTCACAAGTTAAAGTGGATCAGGTTCACAACAGGTGAACGTAATATCAGTGACAACATGAAAAAGAGCCAAACTGTACCAGCTCAGATATATCCTCTACAACAGACACTCCCACAGTCAAGCCCCGGGGCCAATTGTGGCATGAGATTTAATGCAGCCCTCAGCTTCAGTAAAAAAAAGTAGCAGCAGCAAATAAACCTGTCCAAATCCAACTAAAACATGTTAACATCCCACTTCAACTTGTTGGTTTTAAAACAAATGCATTTTTTCCGCTTAGACAAAGCCTCAGAGTCATCACCTCCAACACCAGAGATTTCCACAGTTCAATGGAAGAAACATCATCGCCAACCCACCTGGACATCACAACTTTTCTGACCAGCATCAACAAAAGTCTCTTTGTACGCTCCCAGGTACAAGTCCCAACAAGCAATGGGTTTAACAACAGTATTAATGTGATCACCACTTTACCATTTCTCCCACAAATGTAAAACTGTTAACTCTCTCATGTTGTTTTGTCCGAGGTTTGTCTAAGACTTTTTCCTGGCCCAGGTGTTTTTGTGCTTGTGTTGAGTTCAATGTCACCTCAGTCATTTCCTGATTAAAGAAGGCATCCGGAGAATCTGGACTGGTTTATATTTATACATCAACACTTGAAAGGAAGAGAAGGAAGAATGAGCAAGAATCACGGGTTCGTCCGATAAAAAAGACTGTAAAGACAGTCTCAGAAACAAAAGTATTTATACTGTTGATACTAAAGATTGATAGACTAGACTAGATTGATAGAATTTCTAAAAAAAAAAGGCAAATATGTGGTATTAAAAATAAAATACTATAAAAACAATATAGATAAATATGTTCAAACTCTTAAATAGTAGTTTTTATTTAACACAGACAAGTGGCATTAAAAAACTGTCCCTTTAATTTGTATAACTATTTATCCTTGTAGAGGTTTGTGGGAGGCTGGAGTCAATGCAAACAGACTCTGGACACGAGGAGAGTGAAAAGGATAGTTATGCTCATTATATTTATTTTCTGTTATTACATTTTGTCATCAGGAAATCAGAACCTAATGATGGAGTGATCACATATATGCAAAACAAAAAGAATTAACCTTGTAACACCTTTTGTTATGTTTTGTAAAAACTATCCAAAGCATGGACTGGATTGTGACCTGGATGAATCTCCACAGACACATGTCAGAAGAAAAAAAAAAAAAGAAAAAGGTCATAACTACTAGGATACTTTATTTGATTCACAAATTTTCGACATTTTACCTCATTTTGTGTCGACAGTGAAACAGTTTAAAATCAGACATTCATTTGACTCATAAAAACAAAATCAACACATTATACAATATATTTCTCTTGGCAGTTTGAGGAAACAAATAAATATTGCCCAGATTAACTCTGAATACAGTTTTCTTCTAAATGTCTCTGGGTATAAAAAATATAGATAAATATGTGCAATATTTATTTAACACAGACAAGTCAAGAGGCAAGGTAGGTTAAGTGTCTTGCCCAAGGACACAACGACAGTATGAACTGTGGAAAGAGCAGAAATCGAACCGCCAACCTTCCGGTTGAAGGGCAACTGCTCTACCACTGAGCCACTGCGTCCCAGGTTTGTAGAGGTTTGTGGGAGGCTGGAGTCAATGCAAACAGACTCTGGACACGAGGAGAGTGAAAAGGACAGTTATGCTCATTTAAACATTCTTTTCCGGACAGGAAATGTATATGTATATGTTCATTTATAGGTTTATATGGTGTTATTTTACTGGTTCGGCCCACTTTACATCAAATTATACTGTATGTGGCCCTGAACTTAACTGAATTTGCCCTGATATTTTAATATGAATGGCACTGAAGTTTCCTAAAGCAGAGCCAAATCATGTGAAGGCCAATGGCTCCGGCTTCACTGCTTCAGCTGTAAACTGAGTCACAGCAGCAGCAGCTTCTGTGATGATAGTTTGGCTTCAGTCAAGCAACACGAGAGGAAATGGAGCTGTCTGAGTTAAACTCTGATCCAAATCTACGTAAGCCTCAAACGAATAGATATAATCAGCTGATAATTCTTAAAATTAACCACTGGACAAGTTTTTAGGGTTGACACTAGTCCAAAGGATAAATGTTAGAAAATGAATAAATGCATTGTCCATGGGTCCTGATGAAATGTAATAAAAGTCACTTTGGGTCATTTTATACATCTCTCTGTAGAGTGAGTGTGTGTTATGCCCATCTGCCGCTCGAGGCGAAGTTCCTGCTCATGCTGTAGACCACAGTGGAGCTTTGCTGTTTGCCCCAGGCTCCAAACGGGACGACCAGGATTGAAGAGTTGTCCTCTGAGCCGTACTGCAACGCCTGGAGAAAAGACAACAAAAGCACCTGCATTTAACATCCTTTATCTTAAGTATGATTATTTTAATGCTTCTGAGTCCTCTACCTGTTGTGCGATGACCTCTGCTGCTTCTGTTGGGTCTTGGCACTGGTTGATGACATCACAGATCTCTTGGTCACTCAACAGGAAGTTGATGCCATCGCTGGTCAGAGCCAAGAATGAGTCGTCGCTGTGTTGAATCTGGAAAAGTTCAAATCAGTAATGAGGCCACTGGATGTAGTATAGTACAGCAATAGCATAACATCATAGAGGACTAGTTCAATAATAAATGATAAAAGAGTGGCTCATGGTGAAGGCATAGGTTAATAAAGTTAAGAAAAAAAAAAGATTTAGACTAACTTATGTACAGTGGGGATCGAACGTTTGGGCACCCCAGGTAAAAGAATTTATTAATGTGCATTAAGACGCCAAGAAAAGATGGAAAAATCTCCAAAAGTCATCAAATGACAGATTAGACATCCTTATAATAAGTCAAAAAAGTTTGATTTTATTTCCATCATTTACACTTTCAAAATAACAGAAAACAAAAAAATGGGCAAAGATACCTCAAACAAGAATTGAAAGACTCTTGGCTAACACTTTTTTTGACTTATTACAAGGATGTCTAATCTGTCATTTGATGCCTTTTGGAGATTTTTCCATCTTTTCTTGGAGCCTTTATGCACATTAATAATTTTTTTTTAACTGGGGTGCCCAAACTTTCGATCCCCACTGTATATGAGAGCAACCTAACTGAACCGAACTCACTGTGATCCGTGTCGTGTCTGGTTCGGCGATGACTCCACTGTTTTTCAGGTGGAAGTCTCCGATGCTGCGCGTCATGGCGAGTCTCCCGTTAACGTTGGCCTGACCCACACTGTTCCAGGTCAAGAAGCCGCCATGTTTCTGGATCCTAAACACACAAAAGGCGAGTTAAACTAAAAATGCAACTAGGGGCTAAATATCTTAGAAAACAACTGGTATGAAGCTGCATTTATGTGCTCCTCAGATTGTCCTAGTTCCCCTGCTTTGAACTTAGAATGTAAGAATAAAATGTTAGAGACCGATCCTAAATCTGTTAATTATGTTGCAGATTTTAACACACATTTTCCTTAAAAGTGAAATGCTAACAAGAAGAGTAAAAGAAAAGGCAGTTGCAGTTATCGCTTCCTTTGTCTCCTACTGAAATCATCCTACATCGCTGCAGCTTGTCCCGAGGAGGTCAATGCTAAGTTCACTCCTCTTCACTTTTTCTCTTTGAGACACAGAAACTTATGCAGATTGACACTTTTTTAAGCAGCTATAAAACTGAATGAAGAACAAGAACACACATTCTGTAGAAACGTTTTTTCCTGCTGCTTAAATGCATTTGTTTTATTGAAGAGCCTTATCCTGAACTGGTTTGCTGGGACATCTTTATTTTATGGCAAATGTAACTAATGTACTTGACTGTCAAAGGTTGAATATCATTGGAACTTTAATCAATGGCTTTTTCCAAGTCAGTCTTACATCTGAGTTCATTTTAATCCCGTATAAACTGGAGGATACTGAGGATAGTTGGCCTCAATTTTATGAATGATTTTTTGATTTGATCAGTTTTTTATGTTATTTATGAGTTTCCGAGGACTACATTAAAGCAGCGGGCTGACTAAGGGAACTGTATGCTACACATCGGTCACGTAGTGGCTGAAATAAGTATGTCAGTGGGTTTAGGTTAAGACAGAAATAACTCTGCCGTGTTTGGGGGAGCCCCACAGTTAAAGTTACTCACAGTTATGCAACATCAACCAAACTCTGAGGCCCACAGCTAGATTTATGGTTTTTGAAGGGTTTCTTTCTTGTACCTTTAGACACTAATGTATTCCACTTTAAAATAATCTGCAAGAAACTAGACTTATTTTGAAAATGAGACAACTGTAATGACCATAATGCTTAAAAATAATGTGTATTAATGGAATTGATTGAAGAGAAATGCAAAGAAAATCTCACTAAAGTTGACTTTCTATAAACTAGATTGAACTTAGAGACTTATAACTCAGCTTCTATAAGGATTGTTATGTAAGGCGACATTTTGTTGCCAATGCGGTCAGCTCTATTTATACTTCAACATTTCAAGCTGGAAACATGAGACGTGCTGCTCCATAAGTGTTTCTTTCTGACAATGTTCACGGGGCTCAAAGGAAAAGACTAAACACTAAATACTATTTCTGTGTTTGTGACTTATTTTAAAACAGCGTGTCAGTTGTGTACCGGAGTCTCTCGTCTTTTCGGTCCGGTGTGTGGTCTGTAGTGAGTTTTGTGGCGCGTCCTTTTCTGCTGAGCATGGCCCTGCTGTCTCCTACGCTGCCCACCACCAGCTCCACCCCGTCCCGCAGCAGAGCCACCGTTGCAGTGGTGCCGGCCGTCAGGAACGAGGCTGAGGGGAGAACAGATTTAGATTAGATGTTTTTTTTTCCCGCACTGTGCTGCTGATGTCTCTTACCGTCGTTGAAGTAGCTGAGGTGTGTGTACAGAGCTTTATCAGCATCTAAAAAGGCTTTCTTCAGGACTTTCTCCAGATTATCCTCTTCCTCCAAAGCATCTCTGAACAAACAACCAAACTGTGACTTTCATATCCTGTGGTTTTAATAATAAATTAATAAAGTGTCTAACCTGATGAATTTCTCCATGAAGGTGTAGCAGTAGTCGGCAGCGTGCGGGCCTCCGTGGCCGTCAAACACAGCGAAGTACTGCAGGTCGTCGTTGATACGAGCGACTCGGAGACGGTCCTCATTCTGAGATCTCAGCCCCAGGACGGACGCACTGCCGACTCGGGACAGACTCACCTGAGAGGAACACGGTCTGATCTGTTACTGTGATTTTAATGTCCACTACAAGAGGTTCACATAGAATATTGATAGACACTGCTGCCTACAAGTCTAGTCTATCCTTTTGATAAAGTCTAATGTGGAAGCCTCTATTGGCTTAATGTTATATTTAATTTTCTATAATACCAAGTCTGTAAATGAATGGTGTCTGCTGTATTTCAAAATTACTTCAGGCTCACAGAAAAATCTTTATACTTATGACAAAATTTCAGGGAGGCACAAGAAATAGGCAAGACTTGTTTTGTTTTTAGTCTGATTGGTCAAACTTAGACACCTCACTTTTTAACACCTAACAGTCCTGAAGTAAGTCCCGTTTATGGAGTGATTACAGTAATAGCTCTTGCTCACCTGTGGGATGGGTATTCCGTATCGGATGCTGGACGGCAGCAGGATGGGCTCCTCTATCCTGTTGTCCCAGATCCCAAAGGACTCCCATGTGACGGGACGCTGCACTGAGCTGCTAACGCTCCGAACACCCACTGCTCCACTCAAAGCACTGCCCACCTGCAAACAGGACGGACACAGGATAAACAGACACATTTATGTAAAAATAGAAAAGAACAGACATTATTTCTTATATTCTCATATTCATCTCTGCATTCTTCTTTGGGTCCTGACCCTGCAATGGTTCTTTAATTCAGATCAAAGAAATCTTTTTGGGATTGGTAAGTTTGGCAAATCAGAAAGACAGATGTTGGAAAAGATTTGTCTTAATAATAAATTAGCAAGTTAATCTGTAGGACACAAAAACTAATATAAAACAAGAATAAATAAAAGGGAAAAACATCCATGAATCATATGGTCCAGTATATTTCAGGTGTCTTTTTGTTGAAATGTGTTTTGGAATTATTTAAATGCATGTTGTTTTAAAAAAAAACTATTAATAATTTCATTAGAAGCTTCATAAAAGCCCAGTGTTGTTCTAGGTTTGTACCTGGACAGAGGTGGCTGTTGTTTCCGGTGATGATCGAGCGATGAGAAAGGCCCGTTTGGTGACGGGGGCGCGGCCACAACGCAGCAGATTGACTAGAACCGAGCTCGACATGGCTTATGGTTTTAATTTCAGAGGAAACACCTGGACGAGAAGGCAACAGGTGAAGGCACACTGGTTTCTGCAGAATAAATAAAAAAATAAAGGGATTCAAGAGAAATACAGCTAATAAACAAAGAGAAGAACAACTGGCTTTATTTTAACAACTTGACTTAAGTGTAGGTGCATTGAAGGTGTTTATGCGCCTTTAAGAAATGTCCTCATTGCAAACTTTGGACACAACAAAGACCTAACCTTTCGAAGAAGGTCAAAGCTTAAATATCTCCCAGACTGTGTAGGACTTAGAAAGACATATGGACATGTGGAGAGATGAGTACATTGTCAGCTGAACAAATGTGGAGTTTAATCCTTGGCTTTGATTGACAACAGGGTTTATCCTTCTTACTCTCCTCCCACTCCTTCCTTTAACGAAGTGTCCACAAATAACCTCCAGTGGATCCTGTCCTCTTCCGTTACAGAGGGCTACAGTTAAACCAGACACTGGCACTAAAAATATAACAACACAGTCTCTCAGTGTTTTTCCACCAAAGTCTATGTTTTAAAGTCAAGTCTCTGCCAAACCAGTTGAGGCCAATAAAAGATGTATCTTTAATAATTTTTAAACTTGTAAGTTACCCATTTTTATCCCACAAAATTAACTCTACATTTTACCCCTGCATTTTACTACATATAATTTTATTAAAGAATTCTTATCAAAGATATGGCCTTCTTTAGCTCAAATTAAGACCACAGTTACTGATTTAAAGTCAGTACATTCATCCATGACTGTGAGAGACAACACTGTCTGACCTTATCCAGGGCTGCATTGGCATGTTGTTGTCAAAACACAACAAAGCACATGCACATTAGAGAATGGGTCATGAGGCTTCCCTTTAGACTATAGACTTACTTTTAAGCCTAGTTTAGATTAGACTAGCCTAAATTATAATAGAGCATTTACTATATATTAAATGCTGACTATAACCCCTGAATATATGGGTAGATAAAAAGTGTGGGAATAGATGTTGCTTTTTATTTAATATGCACATTTTTTGTTCTATTTTTTCAAATTTTATATATATAATTTATTCCATTTATTTTTTATTTAAAAAAAAAAATTTCTACACTTATCAACACTTGTGCTGTTTCTGTAACCAGGTTTTAGATACTAACTTAAGAGCACCTGTCTTGTATTTTATAAACACATTAATATTTGTCTTATTTTTCAAGAAGTTCCTAATGTACTGTTATTTATTTATTTTTTAACCAAGCTTTAAACCCATTTAGGCATTTCCTGAAGTTGGCCTTAGCAAGAGTAGATCTAAACTATGCGTTACCTTGATCAGTTTCTTGGATGTTTTCCCGCCAGTTTTTTGTCGTCTCCAGGGCGACAGGTGCTCCTCGCGCCGTGTCCGTTAGCGCTGTGTGTCCTGGGGCTGGACTCACGCAGATAAACGTCAGATAAGAACTCATGATCCTCGGACGGGGGTGTGTCTCTCGTGTTTTTGGTCCAGCTTCAAGTCCAGTGTCAACAAACACTCGAGGTCAGATTTAAGAGGCTAAAATAGTAACAGAGGGGTCTCGTTTTGCAGCAGGGCTTTGAACGAGTTGCACTTGTGGTTAATGGACAAATGTTAACCTCGGATTGAAAGGTTAGCTACATTTTTAACGACAGAATTTTTTTTAAATCGTCATTTTGAATTAAAAAAGGGAAAATGTTTGATCAATATATATGCTGCTGAGAAATGGCCCATGTTTTGTTTCAGACACAGGACACACTGAGGAGCTTATGGAGACTAGGGCTGGGCGGAATAGCCTCACAATTATATCACAAAACTGAGTCCAGATGCTTTTGCGTTAACCTTTTCTTCAAGATGACCTGGATGACTGAGAACCCTCACAGATCACAACATTTTAGAACATTAGCAAAGATTGGAAGAATGAGCTATGATCAAATCAGGGAATATGATATTTCATAAAGTACTGCTGTCAATTGTTTTTTTGGGCTTATTGTTGCGTAATTATATTTAGATTGTTATATTATTAAGTGAATGAGCTAAATGTAAATGTAGAGTACGTGAAGCAACTGCACCATGTTTTTTAACACTCAACATGTATCTTTATTGTCACAAGGGGGCAGCACTGACAGCATTATAGTGTCTAATACAGACAGACCTAAGCTGACAGTTTTGTGTATATATTAAATGATTAAATAAGAGCCATCCTGAGGAGACTAAGTCCTGGGATTGTATAAATGAGAAACCAAACAAAAAGCAGGCAGAGTTTAAAAAAGAAAAGCAACTTATAAGTTATTATAAGTTTCTTTCACTGGACTCATTAGCAGCATACATAACAGTGTCACTGCTCCTGTCTGATTCTCCAAACTGTGGCAATTTTCTTATAAAATGTGCTTTAATGAACTTGATAGCATCACTGGAAAATATGGCAGCATTAATGTAAGTTAAACAAAGGAGTTTCAACCCCATCGAGAGTCAAAGTCGACTTTACATATAGTAGGAGCATTATTTAGGCTTCACATTTGGGCTCTACAGATTTTTAACAAGATGAGACTGCTTTAAAATAAATTGTCAAATGCTATCTCTATTATCTTTCACTTTTTGTTTTAGTGTTGTCTGGTTATTTCCGTCTGGGAAAACAAAGGATTACATTTGGTGGATCTTTGTCTCATAGTAATTTTGCTACAGTTTTAGCCTTTACCTTGTGCAGTGTTTATTTGATTTTGTCCACAGTTCAATGTTAAATGTAAAACATTCAGAAACTGTAGTCGGACATCAGTAACAACAGTTTCTATTAGTGAGGTTCAGTGGTGGACAGTAACGAAGTAAATGTAATTCGTTACTGTACTTAAGTAGTTTTTCCAGTATCTGTACTTTACTAAGTATTTCCATTCAGGGATACTTTTTACTTTAACTTCACTACATTTCAAAGTCAAATATCTTACTTTTTACTCATGATAAAAAGAGATGATGGCAAGTGTTTTGTTCAGTGAGTGACAGTTGTAATATTGAATTGTGGTTGTTAACTGTGTGTGTGTAGCCCTACATTTCTGGTAAACAACAACATAGGCTAGTGTCCCTCATCTGATCAGGACTGGATCGTGTTTGACAGAGCCCTCAATTACAGTAACTAGGCTATGGGCTCAACACGATCTACAAGACGGACTCAGCGTTACCGAGTTTGCTCCGGAATGGTTGCATTAGAGGCATACGGCAGCTCAGCAGGGCCAAACTCAAACTGGTGATTGTTATTCTAGTGCACAAGCCGTCCTGTCACCGTGGCAATTAATGAAAGCGCAAGGGGGGAAATACCCTCTACCACCGACAAGTTTCATTCATGAAACTTGTCGGTGGTAGAGGGGGGAAATACCCTCTGCCACCGACAAGTTTCATTCATGAAACTTGGTGAAGCGCCCGGTATTTCCCCCCATGCGCTTTCATTAATTGCCACGGTGAGTGGGTTCTAAACGACTTGTCTTTTCCCCACATCACAGCAGACGTGAAGTCTCAGTGTGAAGTCTCGTTGTCAGGTTGGGACCTCGTACGCGTTGTTCAGTCTTCTTCTGTTTCTGGATCATTGATTATGTCTGTCTCTCTGCGCTTTAGTCCGAGGTAAAGTCTTATATTGAAACCTTTCTTCCATTAGCTCAGATGTGAACAGTGTTTTAACTTTTAGTAAAGCTTTGGACTTTTAAAACACCATTGTTAATTTAATTCATCCAACAATGTGTTTGTTTTAAAAGTCTTTAATGCTGAATTAGTTCTTGTGCACTTTTCAAAAACACTACTTTTATGTGTTGTTCAGGACAAAACCCTCTCCAACAGTGCATAAGGGTTTGTAAATGTATTTGTACTCTGAATTTAAAAGAGGCACATTGCAACTTTTGACTCAAATCAAAGACTGAGGTTTGTTTTGCCCAAACATGAGAAATAATCCTCCTCAGAGTCTGGGTCCTGGTTAGATTTAGCCAGTGCTTTAAGTGGACCAAAAGAGGTGCCGGTAGCCTACTCTATTATAGCCTTTATTTTTATTTTTTTGATGACTCCCCTCATCCCGTGAGGTAACAACAACTATATTGAAGGGGTTTTATAAACAGCAGTCCACAGACAGCCTTAAAAAACTTTTATTAGTTTGTTTTCTTGTGATAAATTGAGTCTCTGTGCTCTTTTATTTTCTTTCGTAGTGAGTTTTGTTGTGCAGCCTTGTCCCTTCCAAAAGACGAGATTAAGCACCCACTCCTGCGACACTCTCTGCCCTCGCTGCATGTCCACGCGAGCACAAACTTGACTACACACACTACAACCCAACTGCTGATTTCTGCTCATCAGTCACTTGTAATTTGTGGAGAAATACTGGACTTGTGCTTGGGACCAACCTTCTGGCCAGTGGCCACTCATGATCGCTAACGCTGCTGTTATCATCGGTAGAAGTGGTGTCATTCTCGTCCTCGTTCTCGACCGCGGCACAAGTGAGCTTGAGTCTGACCTGCTGCAATATCATTCTGGCTTTGTGGGGTGTCAGCCAGCGAGTCATCTGATTCTGACCGTGTTCTTTTAGTGCTCAGAGTCTGAAGCCAGGAGAGCATATTAAATGTTGTTCACACTTAATATGCTCTACACTCGGCTCGGTATTTTTACCGAAGCCGAGTGTGCGCGTTTCACACACCCTCTCCGGTCACGCTGATTTGGTGTCATTGACAGTGGCAAAAGCGACGCATGCGCTTTTTACTTGTAAAACTTAGGGGTGTATGGGTAATGTAGTCTCTGCTCTCGGTGGGACAATTAGGAATCGTGCATTGTGAAGGGGGCTCTGGAAAGCAGCAGAGCAGGCAAAGGATTAAAACCTCTATTAAAACAGATGTCCAAGTGAGCGTAAAAGCACGTTCTGGGCGCACGGTGAAGTGGTGGTACTGAGTACCGGTGAGTACCGGCCCACTTAAAGCACTGGATTTAGCAGGTGCCGGTGATGAGTCAGACTGGAGCTCGTTTGTATCGAACATCAGGAACATTAGCTGTACGACTTACGCAATCAAATGAGTAGAAAGGTAAGGGAAGGAAGGACTGACAGGTCCATCTGAGTCTCTCATGGTTCAGGCCAGAATCAAGTGAACCACCTTAAGTCACAGATAAAGGCATTATTCCTGATCAATTAAATACAAGGACAACAATGAGATGGAATTGTATTTTTTACTAAACAAGCTCTCCTCATTGACACAAAGTGCAACTGATCATTCTCAGTTTAGAGTCATGTATTTATGAGATAATAAAGTTTAATATTTGTGTTTTGAGTCAGAATCTGGTCAAAGAGGAGTTCATATCGACAGAACAAACAGACACTCGTCTGACACTAAGGTTTGATCTTTGGTGATACTTTTGTGTTTCATGATCCACGAGTAAACCTCAGGTTGTTACTCTGTGTCTGAGTCTAATGTTTGTGTTTCAGGAAGAAGATGGTTGTGATCCTGCTGCTCTTCTTCACTCTGACCTGTGTCTGTGGTGAGTTCAATGACAACAGTTTAAGAAGAACTCTTTTCTCAGCTCCTCATGACCTCCTCTGTCCTCTCCAGGGCTGCCTCAGGTTCCTCTCTATCAGGCTGAAGAGGACCACAACACCACCCTACGATGGGACAGTCCAAACAAGAAGGACCTGTCTTTCATCAACATTCAATGTTTTTCCAAATCCAAGTCCACAAAGCTTTTATTTGAAATGATCGGAGGAGATGAAACGTTTCAGGACGAGCAGTTTTCAGGACGAGTTCACTGCGACAGAGAGGCTCTCAAAGAGGGACGGGTCAGGATTCATCTGTTCAGACTCAAACCTGAGGATTCTGGGGATTATCTGTGTGATATGTCCATTTATGACCGAATGAAGGGAAAATCAGAAAATCTTTTTAGAGGTGAGTTTAGACTTTGTACAGGTGAGTTCAGATTGTAGTTCATCACAGAAATGTCTAGTGTTCTTTAAACAGTCCTGTTTAAAGAACACTAGGCATTTCTGTTTAAGTAACGGTTCTGTTTAAGAAGCCCAATAATAAAGGGTTCTTATCTTAAAGCTTCAAGTGGATTATTTTAGGTTCATCACAAATGAAGATGGCGTTATATAAAAGGATATGTGGCCCTCTGCAGCTGCAGTGGCACTTTTACATCATATCCTTTTATTTTGAAACAACTTTCTTACTTTGCTCTCCAGAATCTAGAAGCACTGATCAAACTCTAAAACACAATTAACTGAGCCCAAGATCTTCTGTGTCTCCAACAGAGCTTTTCCAGTTGAAGGTGAGGTCAAAGGGCAGCGTTTTCATGACGACAACAAACCCTGAAGACGGTAGGTGGACGAAAACCTTAGCTTGATCTAAATCCTCTCAAAGTAAAGAACAGCCAACATCTGAACAAAGTATGAACTGAAAAGATTTGTATTGTGTCTGTTTTTATGAACAAGGCATGAATGTAGTTAAACTGAGAAAACATTTCAGTAAATTGACTCAATACAGTTCCTCAAGTAAATGAAGTAATGTTACTTTTCTGTTTCTCACAGATGGAAACAAGAAAGAAACTCCAGAGTCACAGGAAGCTTTTATTATTGTTATTGTTGTTGTTTTTGTCTTGTTGGCCGCCATTTTGTCTGTAATTTACCTAAAACTGTGCTGAAGACTTGGTAATCAGCTCCCTCAGTGTGAGCAGAACGAGGAAGCTGCTGTTGGTCTGGTTCCAGAGACATGAGCAGATACAGAGGCTGGTAACTCTCTCCAACATGACTCTGTGATGGTCGTTTAGTGTCGACTGCTTCACATGAACACTCTCTCACTCCAGAGAAAATACCACTGACCCAGACCAGGACTGTTAGCTTTAGTCTCACGTCACACTCCAACCTCTTACATGTTGGACTTTATTTATTTTGTGTGTCGTTAGTAGGAGTCATTATTGTTTATTGAGACATTATTTGTTTTCTATTTTGTTTAATGGGGCTTAGTTTGGGTTTATTGTGGCAGTGGTGGTTTGTTTGTTTTTGGACACAGGTGACCTGTACTCACCTAAAGGATTATTAGGACCACCATACTAATACTGTGTTTGACCCCCTTCAGAACTGTCTTAATTTCGTGACATTGATTCAACAAGGTGCTGAAAGCATTCTTTAGAAATGTTGGCCCATATTGATGGGATAGCATCTTGCAGTTGATGGAGATTTGTGGGATGCTGTGACGCAGCTGGCCGTTAGCGGTTGGAGTAGTGAGGAGATAAATATCAGACAGAGGCAAAATGATGTGGTCCACAACTTTTTCTTTTCAATTTTCCATTGTTACAAAATCAATGGCAGTATGCAATAGCATGTTTAGCTCCATGGTTTCTCCAGCAGCAGAACAACCAGACAAAGAAGAACCCCCCAATGATTAAACAAGACGCCTTAAATACCTTCTTTGCTAATTAGATCATACCACTAAAACCCACATGGAATAACATTAACATTAGCCTTCTTAAAACTAATTTAACATCCTCCATCCAACTAAACCATAACCCTACACTATACACAACCCAAATATGTATTTAAAACCTTACACAATACAATGTAATACATAACATTTAAAATCCCCTTACACCCCCACATAACACATATTGCACCTAAATAGTTTTGGTTCTAATGTCTTTTTTCCAGGGCTGAGCCTAAACCAATCAAAGCGCATTCACATCAACTGGATCCTCAACAGAAAGATCATTCAATAAATACATTTTAAAACCAAATTGTGTGCCATTCTTTCCTTACTGGCATGTGCAAATTAATATTGTTTAAAGTGCTGTGTTTGCACAGTGTGAACATTCTAAAGTGCAAGAGTGTTAAAGTGTTTTTACCCAGGTAACAAACTGGCTGTTTGTTACAGATCCAGGTCACGAAGCTCCCGTTCCACCACATCCCAAAGATGCTCTATTGGGTTGAGATCTGGTGACTGTGGGGGGCATTTTAGTTCAGTGTCATGTTCAAGAAACCAATTTGAAATGATTCGAGCTTTGTGACATGGTGCATTATCCTGCTGGAAGTAGCCATCAGAGGAAGGGTACATGGTGGTCATAAAGGGATGGACATGGTCAGAAACAATGCTCAGGTAGGCCGTGGCATTTAAACGATGCCCAATTGGCACCAAGGGGCCTAAAGAGTGTGCCAAGACCCAGTGGTAGACAGTAACGAAGTAAATGTAATTCGTTACTGTACTTAAGTAGTTTTTTCCAGTATCTATACTTTACTAAGTATTTCCATTAAGGGATACTTTTTACTTTGACTTCACTACATTTCAAAGTCAAATATCTTACTTTTTAGTCAATTACATTTTGCAAAATTAGTCGTTCCTTGTGTTGTTTTTAAAAATGTTTGTAGAAGAAGACCTCAAAGACGCGTCTCAGTGGGAGTGTCAGGACCGGCTCAATAGAAGCCTCATTCTCTACACGCGAGCTGATAAACATGAAAATAACAAATAAAAAAGAACACCTGTGATGAAGTTTTGGTATTAGTAATGGCTGACTCTGATTCTGAGGGAGAACATCTACCTTTAGAGTCTTTTCAGCCGAGTGAAAGTGAGAATGAGCGAGAGTGAGTGCATGTGTAACTTGGACAGCGGCGCCGCTGCTTGTGCCTTTCTCAGTGTCTCTCATAAAGCACACGCTGTTTTTCCCACATTTGACCAAACATCAGTGAAAGAAACGGGAGGAAAACTAGTCGTTTTGGCCGCGGTAGTGAAGGGGATGTTGCGTAGCACCTGCAGCTTTACCTTTAGCACCTGCTGCTTTACCTTTAGCACCTGCAGCTTTACCTTTAGCACCTGCAGCTTTATCTTTAGCACCTGCAGCTTTACCTTTAGCACCTGCTGCTTTACCTTTAGCACCTGCAGCTTTACCTTTAGCACCTGCAGCTTTATCTTTAGCACCTGCAGCTTTACCTTTAGCACCTGCAGCTTTACCTTTAGCACCTGCAGCTTTACCTTTAGCACTTGCAGCTTTACCTTTAGCACCTGCAGCTTTACCTTTAGCACCTGCAGTTTTACCTTTAGCACCTGCTGCTTTACCTTTAGCACCTGCTGCTTTACCTTTAGCACCTGCAGCTTTACCTTTAGCACCTGCAGCTTTACCTTTAGCACCTGCAGCTTTACCTTTAGCACCTGCAGCTTTACCTTTAGCACTTGCAGCTTTACCTTTAGCACCTGCAGCTTTACCTTTAGCACCTGCAGTTTTACCTTTAGCACCTGCTGCTTTACCTTTAGCACCTGCTGCTTTACCTTTAGCACCTGCAGCTTTACCTTTAGCACCTGCTGCTTTACCTTTAGCACCTGCAGCTTTACCTTTAGCACCTGCAGCTTTATCTTTAGCACCTGCAGCTTTACCTTTAGCACCTGCAGCTTTACCTTTAGCACCTGCAGCTTTACCTTTAGCACTTGCAGCTTTACCTTTAGCACCTGCAGCTTTACCTTTAGCACCTGCAGTTTTACCTTTAGCACCTGCTGCTTTACCTTTAGCACCTGCAGCTTTACCTTTAGCACTTGCAGCTTTACCTTTAGCACCTGCAGCTTTACCTTTAGCACCTGCAGCTTTTCCTTTAGCACCTGCAGCTTTACCTTTAGCACCTGCTGCTTTACCTTTAGCACCTGCTGCTTTACCTTTAGCACCTGCAGCTTTACCTTTAGCACCTGCTGCTTTACCTTTAGCACCTGCAGCTTTACCTTTAGCACCTGCAGCTTTACCTTTAGCACCTGCAGCTTTACCTTAGCACCTGCAGCTTTACCTTTAGCACCTGCAGCTTTACCTTTAGCACCTGCTGCTTTACCTTTAGCACCTGCAGCTTTACCTTTAGCACCTGCAGCTTTACCTTTAGTAGCTTTACCTTTAGCACCTGCAGCTTTACCTTTAGCACCTGCAGCTTTACATTTAGCACCTGCAGCTTTACCTTTAGCACCTGCAGCTTTACCTTTAGCACCTGCAGCTTTACCTTTAGCACAGGTGATAGAAGCCGGAGCGTGTGTACTGCCGTGGCCGCAGTAGTGACAGGGAGTTTGGGAATAATGTGGCTTCTATTGACAGCTGTTTGGGACAAATACGTGTTGTTCATCCTGACACTTTACCCAGTCGAGGAGGGAGAGGCAGGGGTAAACATAGTCAGAGAGGATGCACTAATCAAAGCAGCGATCGTAATAAAAGTGATGGCTGTGTGCTGTGCTTTATTAGAGGTCCCACACTCTAAAAAACTACTAACTATGCCACATGGATGGATAAGAAAAGATTAAGCAACTGCAACCACACACATACAGTACATGTGTATATTTCTCATAACTATTTGCATACGTTTTACTAGTTATGGTATATTAGAAGTTGTAGTTATTCTTTATTTTGGTAATGCAAATTACTGTTATAATTTTTTTTTTTTTCAGAATAAGAAAAAAAAACTACTATAATATGTTCATTAGTGTGTATGTACTGTAAATAACATAACCGCCAATATATAATGTCATGGTATGCAAATTAGATGCTTAAAATGTATTTACTTGTATACTTTGGGTCATAGCTGACATTTTTCTAGTTTAGAGTAGGACTCTATGTCTTATCATTTTCAAACCACAGCCTTTTGAAATTTGGATCTCAAAAATCTGTATTTTTTAAATAAACCCTGGCGCCTAAAGGGGACAAGAGACTGACAAAAACTATACGGGCATTATAGCCATAATAAATGATAGTACTTGGATACTTAAGTACATTTGAAGGCAAATACTTTTGTACTTTTACTCAAGTGAAAGTTAAAAGGGAGTACTTTTACTTTTACTGAAGTAATGTTTTACCTAGTGTATCTGTACTTTAACTTGTACTTGGTTTGTGTACTTCGTCCACCACTGTCCATGTCTCTCAGTGGTAGGACAAGCACAGAAAATTCACCCTCTTTCTGTCTCAACTGGTTGCACGTACCATCTCCTCCGACGCCTTCTCTCGTTTCTGCCTTTTAGTTTTAGTAATTTAACTAAAATTAAGTTACGTTTTTGGACCTCGATAAGCTCCAGCTCCAACATGATCCGCTCTCTTTCAGTCGCCATTGTTCGTAGAAGCCCGCGAGGATCGAGGAAATGTAAACACAGTGGAACCAGCTCGCGTCAACTAGCGTTTCGGCGGTGTAACTGCAGAGCAAAAGAGACATTCGCAGAAGTATAAATTGGCCTTAAGTCGACTTCCTTCCTACTGAGAAGGGTATTCCCATAGACATAATATACGTATATTATGTCTATGGGTATTCCCTATTCCTGCACAACCGGAGGCTGCAGTTTCAGGACCGCAGTTCTGGGACCGCAGTTTTAGGACCCTAGGTTGTTTGTGACAGCGCCACCTACCGTACTGGATCAATACTAATTAAAGATGGACGACGTAGACAGCAATCAGACGGTGAGTACCGATATTTAATTATTTTTTATTTTATAACGTTTAAACGGTGCGAAGTTTACATAGTGAGAACTGCTAATTATGAATTAATTCCCACCAAATTAAGAATTCGTGAGCTAGTTTTATTAATTACTACGACGTTAATTCGTGGCCATGATTTCATAAATCCTTGTTGAGTTTTAATGACGAAGTATTATAAGTGAATCTAGCCTGCACATTAATTAAACTTATCAGATGACAAGAGCATGGATGATGTAAGGTTTGTAAGATTTACCTGCAGCTTAATGTATTAGTGTGAATACTGGCTTAATAGTCGTTGTTTTACCATATTTATGTATAAAATATCTTTCATAACTAAACTGCACTGACTGCCTAGTTGCAGTATGTGTTAGCCTGTTGTTTTGGCATTGTTTTGCAATGATGAATGAGGCGTTTGGCAGTTTTAATAGCTTGTTAGAATTTGGCCTAATCTGCAGGTCTCCACATACACACATACTGTGTGTACACTCTTCGTCATGAAGAAAATAGATACATCATTAACTAAAGATTCTCCTCATCACTGTCACGGATCTTTCAGAGGGACATGCCTTTAATTCGAAAGTGGTGGTGTCTTCTTCTGATGGAGCGCTTCAAAATAGAAGGGTATGACACCACTAAACAATATATGTATATTAATTTCTGTACAAACAGACTGGAACTACCTATGCTTTAAACAGTTTTAAACCACACCTTTCAGTAAATTAGACATTTGTGTGTGTCACTTGTGCACCAAATGCCTTAGTTTTTGCCTATGCAATACTTTAGATTAATCTTCTTAATGTCTGAAAGGCATGGTCAGCGGTTTGCCTTCTGGACTGATGAGGCCAGAAGCTTGGTCCAAGGAACTCTTCAGCCTGTCTACCGAGTGCCAAGACAGAGTGCTGTCTCTGAGAAGGTCCCAGTCCACATTGAGTCTGTGGATCACCGCACCACAGAAGAAAAGAGACTGGTGGACTTTATAGTAAAGTTACAGGGATCTGAGGAGCATTTGGTGGTACTATTGTATCTTTTAACTATTCTGCAAATTATTGTATCTTTATCTTAAAAGTATACATTTCTTATAAATAACTGTTTTTGTACCATGGTTTGTCCATAAGGGTGTACTCAACGGGAAGCCCTCTAAGTGGTTACATAAGGTAACCTCTTCCCGGGTGCCTGTCTACCTCGACAGTGAGGAACAGCAGGACATCCTGTTTTCATATCTGAGAGGAGTGCCAACACAGTTGAGCTTCACAGATGAAGTGCAGTTCATCTGTGATGTTCTTTTTCCGGAGGTATGGCAGTCCATGTAATGTTTTTGTTTGTGTCCTTAGACTTACAAAGCTACTGTATAAACTACATGCTGGTGCTGCTCGTGTATGGCCCATGTTTAATAGCTTGCTGTTCAGTAGTGCTATAACAGTACATTTATATTAATGTTTTTCATAGGCCATCATATATGCCCTGGCTGCCCTCCGGAATTTGTCCTTGCAGGAGGCTGAGCAGGTCTTCATTTCTGGTCCAGATTATCATTTCAGGTCAGAGTAGTATGTAGTTGCACATTTGAAGTCTGTAATTAGATGTCAGTAACATGAATATTCTGTTTGACTCTCTCTCTAAAACTCCCAATATATTATATACATATACATATAAAATAAACATTCTTGAATCATTTTTGTGTCTTGTCTTGTCTCACAACAACCTTTAAAATATCTGCTGTAATTTAGACTCCATACGCTGATTCCAACTTTAACTTACCTGATAATGAGCTAATTCACCTTAAAGAGGTTAATCAAATACTGTATAATTTAAAAGACTAAGACTTTTAAGGTTCTCCATTTTTTTACAATTGTTTTAAAATGTATATACATTTTTCATTTATATTTTGTGTATATTCATGTTTAAATTTAAAATTGTGACTCAAAGCACACTTGGTAATTATCCTCTGCTGCATTTTGAATCAAAAATCACATTTAAAAACAAATACTACTGAGATTAACGTATTGATGCTATATACAAACATGACTACAAACTAAACCAACAGGGTCCTAGAAGTGCGGTCCTGAAACTGAAGCCATCGCTTTATAGTCCAGTACGGTAGTTGGCGCTGTCACAAAAACCTAGGGTCCTAAAACTGCGGTCCTAAAACTGCGGTCCTGAAACTGCAGCCTCCGGTTGTGCAGGAACATACTATTGTTCCTACTTGGTCTTTTATAAACGCCCAGTTTTATGTCAGCTGTCACAAACATAAAACTGGGCGTGGAAATGCTGCTGCAGTAATAAAAAATCCCTGCCCGTGCACATGTACCTGACAGTGGAGACCATCAGACGTGAGCTCGACAGACACTGGGTAAGAAAGATTATTTACAAAATAGTGTGATTGCTGCAGCAAAAAGGCAGATTAATGGGATATTATTTAAATAAACCTTCTGCTGTTAAATTTTAAAACTTTTTGTCAAAAACATCTACAACATTAATTAATGCAACCTCATAAACTTTTTTACTCATTAATAAAATATTCAGTTATTTTTTTATTGGGGGCACAGTGCGGTCGTCCTTCAACCGTAAGGTTGGCGGTTCGATTCCCGCTCTCCCCACAGTTCATACTGTCGTTGTGTCCTTGGGCAAGACACTTAACCCTCCTTGCCTCCAGTGTCCGTAGCTCTGGTGATGAATGTGTGACTGTAGAGTGGTGGACGGAGAAAGCGTCTGTCCCAGGGGTGAATGTGCGCGGATGGCGTGAGTGGAAGCACGATGTAAAACGCTTTAGGAAACTGTGAAGGATGCAAAAAAGTGCTATATAAATGCACACCATTTACCATTTATTGATGAATGAGAGACTGTAGGAGCCTCAGCAGAAAAAGGTTTTATTCCGTTGTCAAAACCTTTCAAATGTTATAGACTTTAATCTAAACCTTTGTAACGGGGGCTAGTGTGATTCTAAGGTCCCATGACTGACAGCGGCTCATGAGGATACTTTTTAAAACTGGGAGCGATACCTGAAGAGTCAACAGAGAGTGTCATCAAACATGTCTTGCTTTACATTGTTGTGTTGTGGTGCCATCTAGTGGCAGAAGACCTACTAGACCCTAATAAACTTAATGATGTTGTAAGAATACTTTATCTTACTGACTACTATATAAATACTGATGACTTTATTACTAAAGTCATCAGTATTTAGTTTACTTGGATGTTCTTGAAACTCAGAAGGTCCTTCAATGAATAAACAGGCCTGTTTCTCTTAGAATAAAGATGCTGCTCCTCTTCATCACCTTCATCATCTGCAGTAAGTCTCCTCAATCTATAAATATTATTTTATAAAAACACTTTCAACAGTTGCACACAAAAAACATTGTGAATAATAATGAATAAATTAAACTATTAGAAAAAGCATAGAATATAAGATTTACATACTTTGTATGAACATATAATAAATATATAAATGTAAAATAATAACGGGTCATAATTTAATTCAATCAAATGTATATTTGAACCAGATGGACTGGAAATAAGCGCAGAACAACACTGTCACTTTAATCCTGCGCCTTTATTCTGTCATTACCTCCTGATTCTAAACAGAACAGTTTTTACACAAAACCTGTTTAAATCCTTCAACTACACTTCAAGTCTCTTTTTTTTACTTTACATGAAGCTTCTATTCACCAGTGTCTCAGCTGCAGCACAACATCACTGAAGGAAAGAAGGGTTAAGGGTCTGAACGACAGCATGACCTGTGGTTAGAGCAAAAACCAAACACAAGACGAACGTTTAGTGCAGTCAGTTTAATAAAAACATTCAAGAGTAAATGGACAAATACACATGAGATAAAACAGGAGAAAATGAGAATATAGTAATATTAGAGTTATTACTCAGTTCAGGTTTAAGATCCTCACTGACTGTGGATCTGAGAGGCTCTCGCTCGACTCTACCTCGTCTCACACAGAACAGACTCGTCCTGTACACTTCTCACACAGAACAGACCCGTCCTGTAAACTTCTCAGACAGAACAGACCTGTCCTGTACACAGAGACGCAAAGCGCTGCAGGAAGGATAAATTCTGGCGTGAGCGCCTATATTTTCACGAGGGACACTTCTCGCTAAAGGCTGTATTTGTGAAAACCAGAGGACAACAAATGAGTTCAGCTTGACCTTAAACAAGGAAATGGAAATGACAAATCCTCAGACAGATCTTGGATCATTTTGTCCAAATGTAATGAAACACAGACTGAACTGGTTTGGACAAAATGACATGAGCTGAAAGTACATCAGAACGCAGGAAAGATGACAAAGAACCGATAAACGTAGTAGAAAAAATTAGAAGAAACAAAATGACAGTAGATGACAACAAAACATGGAAAAAATTCTTTATATATCTGTTTTTATTATGTATTTTTATGCAACTAAACAGACTTACAGACAAATTTACATAATAATAATTCACACTCAAGATCTAGACATTGAAAACAGCACAACAAAAAGACACTAGACCATCTCTAGGAAGTGTTTTTTTAGTCAGTGTTTAGTGGAGTTCCTACGCTCTCTTTTACAAATGAGGCCCCTGGTGTTTATTCTTGTCGTGTTGTGACTGATGCCTTTACTTTTCCATGGCTCTATTTATTTGCATGGTTATTGTTGGCTTATTTACATGCTCACTGCTACTTAACATAACACCAACTGTTTTACCTTAAAATAATTAGCCTCGAACCTCTCAGAAGAAACTGCAGAGAAAAAAAGAGCATCAACATTAGCTTTATTCCAGCGACTACTGAGCTGTATTACAGTGGGGATCGAATGTTTGGGCACCCAGGTAAAAATATTTATTAATGTGCATAAAGACGCCAAGAAAAGATGGAAAAATCTCCAAAAGGGGGGCGGCAGTAGCTCAGTGGGTAGAGTGGTCGTCTTTCAACCGGAAGGTAGGCGGTTCGATTCCCGCTCTCCCCACAGTTCACACCGTCGTTGTGTCCTTGGGCAAGACACTTAACTCACCTTGCCTCCAGTGACTGTAACACTGGTAATTACATTAGAACAATGTAAGTCGCTTTGGATAAAAGCGTCAGCTAAATGAATAAATGTAAATGCAAAAGGCATCAAATGACAGATTAGACATCCTTATAATAAGTCAAAAAAAGTTAGATTTTATTTCCATCATTTACACTTTCAAAATAACAGAAAACCAAAAAATGGTGTCTGCAAAAGTTTGGACAGAGTTAATACCTTGTACTGCCCCCTTTGTCAAGTATCACAGCTTGTAAACACTTTTTGTAACTAGCCAAGTCTTTCAATTCTAGTTTGAGGTATCTTTGCCCATTCTTTCTTACAAAAGTCTTCCAGTTCTTTGAGATTTCTGGGCTGTCAGTCACGCACTGCTCTTTTAAGGTCTATCCATAGATTTTCAATTATGTTGAGGTCAGGAGATTGTGAAGGCCATGGCGAAACCTTTAGTTTATGCCTCTTGATGTAATCCATCGTGGATTTTGAGGTGTGTTTAGGATCATTATCCATTTGTAGAAGCCATCCTCTCTTTAACTGCAGCTTTTTCACAGATGGCATCAAGTTAGCATCCAAACTTTGCTGAAATTTTACTGAATCCATTTTTCCTTCTACTCGTGAAATGTTCCCTGTGCCACTGGCTGCAATACAACCCCAAAACATGATCGATCCACCACCATACTTAACAGTTGGACAGAGGTTCTGTGCCCTTTCTTCTCCAAACATACCTTTGCTCATTCCGACCAAAAAGTTCTATTTTAACCTCATCGGTCCACAGAACTTGTTTCCAGAATGCATCAGGCTTGTCTAAATGTTCATTTGCAAACTTCAAACGCTGATTTTTGTGTTGAGGACGTAGAAGAGGTTTTCTTCTGATGACTCTTCCATGAAGTCCATATTTGTACAAGTATCTCTTTATAGTGGAATAGTGTAACACAACTCCAGTGTCTGCCAGATCTTTCTGGAGGGATCGTGCAGTCAAACGTGGGTTTTGACTTACTTTTCTCACAATCCTGCGAGCCGTTCTGTCTGATATTTTACTTGGTCTTCCAGATCTTGCTTTAACTTCCACGTAAAAGACTTATGTTCGGAGGCAGTCTCTATTCCAGTCGGTTGCAGTGACCATAATTTAATAGCTGTGAATAGAATTACAAAAGTATCTAAATCTGGTCATAAAAGTTGTATTCATAAAAGGACATATAAAAAGTTTAAAGAAAATGATTTCATAGACGAAATGAGGAGTGTAGATTGGTTGGAGGTTACACAGCAGCAGAATCCTGCTAGAGCTGTGGCCATTTTTGATAATTTGATAACTAGAGTAATAGACAAACATGCTCCTTTAAGGAAACAAACTGTAAGAAATGTCTCAACTCCATGGCTGGATCAAGAACTCAAAGAACATATGAGGCACAGGAATCAAGCTAAAGAAGAAGCTATTAAACAGAATGATGTGGTTCAGTGGAATAAATATCGTAAAATTAGAAATCAGGTAATTAAAATGAACAAACTTAAAAAACAAATATATTATCAAAATAAATTAAGAGAAGCTGGAATGGACAGTGCAAAGATATGGAAAACACTTAATGAATTATTGGGAAGGAAAAGAAAACGTAATACAACATTACTAGATGCTGATGGGATTTGTCTTAATAGACCAAAAGAGATTGCTAATTATTTTAGCCATTTTTTAAGCATAAAATAAAAAAAATTAGACAAACCATGGATTTAGGACAAGATGAAAATATCTCTATGATCTAATATCAAATAGGATTATGAAAACAAAAGATTGCACATTTAAATTTAACACTGTAACAGAGGATAATGTGAAGAAAATATTAAAAGCAAGTAAAGATAAACCCTGTGGAATAGATCACTTAGATGTTAAATTGTTGAAGATGGTGGTAGATGTCATTGCTTTGCCCATTTCTCATATAATTAATTTGAGTTTAACAGCAGGTGTTTTTCCCTCACAATGGAAAAAAGCAAAAATTGTACCTTTAATAAAAAATAATAAAGAAGCTTTTTCAGGTCAGAATAGCAGACCAATAAGCTTATGACCGGCAGTAAGTAAAGTGATGGAAAAGGTTGTGTATGATCAAATACAAGTGTATTTGGAAGTAAATGGGTTAAACACAAGGTATCAGCATGCTTATAAAATGGGTCATTCCACAACAACAGCACTTACTCAGTTAACTGACTATTGGCTACAGGAAATTGATAATAAGAATTTAGTGGGCACAGTATTTTTTGATTTAAGTGCAATACAATGGATTACTGACAATAAATTACTGATTAATGCAGGTAAAACAAAATGTATGATACTGGGGTCAAAATATTTTCTTAAGCAGGGCTGGACTGGTAATCTGGCATACCGGCAAATGGGCCGACGACTTGGGGGCCGGTCCATATAATATGATTTATTTATTTTTATTTTTTAATTGGCCAATGACCGGCCCATAAAGCAGGGACAGCGGCCCATTGGTTCATTTTTCATACTGACACTGGGCTGGCCCAATCATCTCTTAACAGGCTCCACCCCTCCTCCTCTGTTTCTTGTGTCAGATGCAGTTAGTGGCTCAGAGCCAGAAATCTGTGGATTTAGGATGGAGAAACAAAAGTGCAAGGGGGGTGCGGAGAAGTTGCGGGCCAAAAAAATAAAAATGCTAGAGGTTGACGCCTCAACATGTGCAAAAATAACAGACATGTTTAGTGCTGTAGCTTCAGTATCCAAGCCTACAGTACCTGACGACATTTTGCAGAAACATGGAGAGTGTAATTGAAACGGTGAGCATGTTAGCTACATGATTAACAGGGAGGGAGTGTTAATCAGGGCGGGTGCAGGAGGAAAGTGTGTGTGTGTGTGGGCCTGGTTGGGCCACGACGAAGATGATGATTTACCTAAATTAATGAATATTATAATAAGACAACTTAATCGTTGTTGCCATTATATAGTCTGTCAGACTGTCACCCACTGCACTAGCCACTCAGTCAGCTAAAGTCAAATAACACAGCATAAGCTATTTTGCATTGTTTTTGTAGATAGGTTAGCAGAGTTAACTTATTCAATTGCAACTTTGGCTGACTATTCTAATGTTAACCCTTTAATACCATAATGGCCGACGGCCCTTCTCTAGAAAAACTTAAATGATGCCATTTGATTATTTTAATTATTACTCAGAATGGCTGCGCCAAAGCTACCACGACGAGTAACGCTTGCTATTTGGGGATTAAAACCCGCCTTGCATTTTGAAAGCTGTATATTTTTGTTTAGCTGTATATTCAACGAAGTAGAAATTTGCTCATGTTTCTAATGAATTTCCAACATCATTAATATACAATATTTACGGTGAGTGAATAATATGAATATCATATATTTTTAGGACGTTTTGTGTGAGTAATTTGGTAGTATAGGTTGGTTTTCTTTTTTTTTTTTTTAAGGGGAGTATCTCAACAATGAGAGGTAAATCTTGTTTGGTGTCATATTAAAGAGGGGTTTGTGCTCTTTAAAACAAAGTAGCCTATACTTGCAATTGTAAACTAGTTTTTCTGCTGTCTGGTTCATTGGAAAAAAAAACAAAAAACATTTCTTTTTAGAATTAGCAGTATTCTACATCCACATTATATTGGGTTCTAAAGGGTTAACTAGCTTTTATAACATGGAGCACTTTGTCCATCTAGAAATCCTGCTCTTCAAGAATACAGGACTATATAACCAAAATGGATCCTTACTAAGTGTACTTTTAATAACTCTTCCAAATAATTGTAATCCTCTCTCTCTGTCCTTATGTATAGTCAAGCCAGGTTGAGTTAGCAGTGGAGGAGAGAGACAGGGAGGAACCTTTGATCACCAGGGAGTCTGTCAAGAGAGAGTGAGTACACTGGTCCACTTGCACTGGTACACTGGTCCATGGCACTTAGTTTTCAGCTTTGTGGGGGTTTTTGGAATGGAACAGTAGATATGCATATCTACAGGGACCACAAGGATGGTGTACTAGTTGGTTGTGTCTGACCGATTGTGGTGGGCCGGTCTGAGTAAAAATGCCAGGGCCTTTTTTTGTCCCAGTCCAGCCCTGTTCTTAAGCCATCATTAACATTGCACTTAGATATAGGAGGAAATGTGATTCAGCAAGTAGAAGAAATTCATCCAATGGGTGTAATTGTGGATAGCTCATTGTCTTGGAATAGCCAAATAAATAAAATATTGCAAAAAATGGGTCGTAGTATGGGAATAATCAGATATTGTAAGAAATTTATTCCCAAATGGCTGACCAAACAATTAGCCCAATCTTTAGTATTAGTTTATTTAGACTACGCGTCGGTTGTTTGGTCAAATACCAATGAAAATAATTTATACAAATTGCAAGTTGCACAGAACAAAATGGCACGTATCGTTCTGGGTTGTCCATATACAACTAATATAATCACAATGCACAATAATTTGGCATGGTTAACTGTAAAATATAGATTGAAATATTGTCTTTTATCATTTATTCATAATATAATTGAAAGAAAAACTCCTGAAATAATTTACAAAAATTTGACATTTTTTGCTGATCAACATAATTACTGCACAAGACAAACCACTGGAATGCGATGTGTTCTGCCTCAAGTCAGAACTAATCAGTTTCAGAGAACATTTTATTATCGGGCCATGGTTGCATGGAATGGATAACCAGGATTTTTGTTGTTGGAAAATAATAGAAATTGTTTTCAAAAGAAATTAAAATTGTTTCTGTTCACACAAGAGTTATGATTCTGGAAGAGTATGGTAATATGGAAAGATGTTTTATAGTTTATATTGGAGAGCTATTTATTATATGTTCAAATGTATAGCATTTTTTGTTTGTTTGTTTATTTATTTATTTAATTGCATTGGGTTACTGTAGATGATGTCCAGTTTGAGGATGTGTGTGAGTGGGTGTGTGTGTATGTGTGTGAATAATATATAAAATGGTGAATTATGGAAATTGTGATGTAATGAAGAGGAGACCCCAGGAAGAATAGCAACTGAGATATCAGGTGCTAATGGGGATCTTAATAAATGAAATGAAATGTTCCTGATGACTGCCATTTCTTAATTACATTCCGAACAGAGGATATTGGCATCTGAAAACGCTTTTCTATCTTTTTATAGCCTTCTCCTGCTTTGTGAGCGTCAACTATTTTCAGTTTCAGTTTTCTAGACACCTGCTTAGAAGAACCCATGGTGCTGATTGTTGGGGCAAGGTCAGATGAGTCTGGGCATTTAAAACCTTTGAGATTGACATCACCTGGTCTATCCAGACGATGATTGAGAACAATCCATGACACTGTCAGGTCCTAGCTTGCCAAAGGGGGCAGTACAAGGTATTAACTCTGCAGGGTGCCCAAACATTTGTAGACACCATTTTTTTGTTTTCTGTTATTTTGAAAGTGTAAATGATAGAAATAAAATCTAACTTTTTAACTTATAAGGATGTCTAATCTGTCATTTGATGCCTTTTGGAGATTTTTCCATCTTTTCTTGGTGTCTTTATGCACATTAATAAAAATTTTTACGTGGGGTGCCCAAACCTTCAATCCCCACTGTATCTGCGAGTATGTGTCCTGGGAAACTCTCCCTTCCTGTGTGATGTCAGCACCCTAAGGTTAGCCTCTATGTCGGAAGCCCTGGCCCCCGGTAAACAGTGGACAATGGCTGGCGTCTCAAGTCAAACATTGCGGGTAATGGAGTCCCATATCACCAGAGTACGATGCTCGCTCCGGCTGGCCGGCGCAGAGGGAACAGGCCGGTGATCTGCACGGACAAGCGGACTTGAAAGCGCCGAAAACCGGTTCGCGTTCAGAGGGGGTGACCGCGGACAAGAGCGGACAACCAGAGGCTTGCGCCTGCCTGAACCCCCCCGCTGGCAGACCGGCACGAAAGCAGGACTCTTTGCAACAGCTGCCGAAGTCCGCAACTGGAGCTAGCGCTAGCAGGACTGCTATCAGACCTGCATCTAATACTATCCGGAAACCCTGACACATCTAAAGTAACCAAACCCTGTCTATGCTGATCTAGCTGCTCTAACTCACTGGTTCCCAAAGTGGGGTGGTGGGTGGGGGGTCGCGAGATGATTTCCAGAATTTTTTTTTTTTTTTTTTTATGATTATTATTTTTATATATTTTTAAAAAGGTTGTAATGATGGGAGTATACATTTAGGATAATTAAAATAAACTGAAAGTAAAACTTTGTGAAACTTAGTAAAACTTTGTTTGCTCCAATTAATTATGACTGTTAAGCGACGGCGTGTTGCCAAGTCCGCGGGCTACTTTAACACAGTTGCCGTGGGCTGTTTTTCATGTGAGAGGGAGAGAGAGAGAGAGAGAGAGAGAGAGAGAGAGAGAAAGAGAGAGAGATTTGTTATTTAGTCATTATTTTTATCGTTTAAAGTCTATTTTGGGCAAAAAGCATAGTATAATAAAATCACCAAAACAAGTCGCCGAGGGGGGGTCGCGGATCGTCAGCAGTCTAATATTGGGGGTCACAGTCTGAAAAGTTTGGGAACCCCTGCTCTAACTCACAAACACGTCTCTCTAATAGAGACAATCTGTCTAGTAATACCGAACAAAAATGGCAAACCATTGCCACGCGCAACAACAACACAGAAAAACTTGGCTAGTGTACGTACAGCATTCTAACCAAGCCTCTCCCATTGTAATGGCAATCTTTACTTTGCTGTACCTTTAGCCTTTCATGTATCTTTGCCATCATGCACAGGTAGGAGTGAAGTTGTACGCAGACACAAAAAGATTTTCCAAGATTATTGCAGTTGAGGTTTGTGGTTTATTGCAAGTAAAAGAGTACAAACAGATGAACATACCAGTTAATTTTGATCCATGGTCTATGATCTGGGCCATGTGCTCTTTGGTCTGGTGAGAACTGTGTGTGCTCCCCCTTCCTGTGTTTTTCACTTCCTGTAACCTATGCCCCCTATATACAACCATGTGCATCTAATCACTGCCACCTAGTGTCCAAAACAATAATTTAAATATATTCAAACAATATAAAATATCATGCCAACAATAAACATAAATGGCTCCTACACACCGGCCCCTAATTGTCTTATAACAATTACTAAAATGTGTGTGTTGGCATTTAATCCTCTTTAGTGATTCTTCTGTCTTCTTTTTTTTTTTCAAAATTGTCATTCTTAGGGCCAGAGGTTCCAGAACATGGCACCTGGTGGGATCTGGTCTTTACCACCAGTCCTTGCTAAATCTCAGTCTCTTTTATCAGACATATCTTTGTTATTGGTCTTTCCAATATATTGTTTTTTGTCTGAAGTCGAACGGTACGCACAAGGCCTTGTGCATCTGTTTTCGTCTCCAGTATTCTGCCCATTAACCAGGAGCCTCGTGGTGCAGTGGAGTCAACTACCACAACTATGTCACCTGGAGCAAAGTTCCTTTTGACTTTTGACCACCGCTGTCGTTCTTGGATTAAAGGCAAGTACTCCTGTGTCCACCTTTTCCAGAAGAGATCTGCCATGTATTGTACTTGTCTCCATCTGCGTCTTAGGTATAATTCCTCTTTTACGAATAGTCCCGGTGGTAGTATTGGCTTGGTTTTCAACAGAAGAAGGTGGTTTGGGGTGAGTGCTTCTAGGTCCATTGGGTCCTCTGAAAGCTTTGTAATGGGTCGATCATTTAAGATTGCTTCAACTTCACAAATTAAAGTTTGCAATCCTTCATCATCCAGAACTTGTTGGCTAAGAACAGAGCGCAGCACGTTTCGAACCATGCGGATCAAACGCTCCCATACACCACCGTGATGAGATGCTGCTGGGGTTAAAGTACCATTTATTCCCTTCTGAAGCATAGCAGTCTGGATTTTGTCCTGATTCAAGGCATTGAGTGCTTCTCTCAATTCTCGTTCAGCTCCAATAAAGTTTGTGCCATTGTCTGATCTTAAAGACAACACTTGACCTCGTCTACAAATAAATCTTCGTAATGTATGGATGCAGGAGTCTGTGTCAAGAGTATATGCAACTTCAAAAAGTACTGCCCTGCTTGCCATGCAGGTGAAGATTACGCCATATCTCTTAACAAGACTTCGTCCTCTCTTGACCTCTATAGGACCGAAGTAGTCTACTCCTACATCTGTAAATGGAGGCTTGTCTGGTAGAATCCTTTCCAGGGGTAAGTCTGCCATTTTATGTTCTCCCACTCTTCCCCGTTGTCGTTTGCACACAACGCAATCTGTTATGATCCTTCTTGCTGCCGAGTTAGCTTTCATAATCCAGTATTTTTTACGGAGTTGGGAAAGCATATGATTTCTTCCTCCGTGGCCAATTTGTTCATGGATATGTCGTAGCAATAGTGTGGATATGTGCAGGTCTTTCGAGAGAATAACTGGATGCTTGGCCTCTTCAGGCATCGCTAGTCTACTCAGGCGGCCACCTACTCTCAGAAGTCCATCATCCAACACCGGATCCAGTTGATCCGCTGGTATCATTTCAGCATAGCCGTTGTCAATCATTTCTTTGAGAAAAGTTGTATATTCATTATGAAACATCTCATTTTTACTAAACTTGCGTTTCAGGCTTTGGATACGTTGCTCTGCTATGCAACGGTTATTTGGCATGCTGGGATTTTCTTGCTTGAAAGGTAAGTCTAGGCAGTAGTGACTTTCTGTAATTTTTGTGGAGTGTTTCACAATATCCAAGAATTTTATTTCTTCTCTGGACATTTCCTCTGTTTCCTTGCTGGTTACTTGAAGTCATGATTGTATTGTTTGACCAGTAGCTCCTCTAGATTCACTATAGACATTCGATTGACAGCAGCAACAGGGCAGCCATTCTCATCCCTGATGTCGCAGTCTCCTCTCAAGGGACCATAGATGACCCACCCCAGTAGGGTCCCCACAGCGTATGGTCCATCCCCTTGGCTATTGACCACCTCCCAAGGTTCCAATACCTTAGACGCATTTGTGCCGATGAGCAGGTCAATGTCAGCATTGATTTCATGAATCTTGACATCCTTCAAGTAAGGCCATTGCTTCAGGTCTTCTTGTCTGGGAATGTTGAGCTTGGAGACAGGCATGATCTTATGTGTAAATACATTAGACAGTTGTATGAAATCATTTCTGTCAAGACTTGATATCTCTAAACCCGAGATATGATGACTGGTCACATGTTTCACTTGGTTCATTGTACGCAAAAGAATACTAGCCTTTTGTCCTGTGATATTCAGTCTTCTCATCATTCTTTCTGTGCAGAAGGTAGCTGAGCTTCCATGATCCAAAAATGCATACGTTTGCAATACTGTGTCACCCTTGGTGGTCTTTACTTGTACCGGAACAATAGAGAAGAGACAGGCTTCTTCACCGGCCCCAATATGTATATATATTCTCACTCAGTTCCGTTTTCTTTCCCATGTCCTTTTGTTCAATGTGAAGTATTTCCGGATGATTTTTGTTGCACATGTCACAAGTCAACCGACTATTGCAGTCTCTGCTCATGTGTCCTACCTTCAAACATCCGAAACAGACTCCGTTTTTCTTTAAGAAGTCATTTTTTTCCCTGTGCATCTTTTTCCTGATTTGTGGACACCGCACCAATGTGTGACCTCTAAAATGGTCGTTGCGTAAGGGCGCCGCCATACGGTGATTTTACAGCGAAATACCTCCGTCCACCAGAGGGCAGGCTCCAAAAGCGGAAATATAAGGAGAAACCCAATGGCGACTTTACAAGAGTAAAACTCATGTTTACAGCCTGGTACAAAAGATGGCTCCGGTCTCTAGTGCTAAGTTTTTACTACATGACAACTCTGGGGGGGGGGTGAATTTTTGATTAATATGTTTGTTTATGCTATATAAAAACTATTGTTTTACTATGGAAAAAGCCCGGATGTAACGGCCATTTTATTCCCCATTCGTAATGACAATATTGGTGAATAGGGGACCAATGGGCGGATATCATCCATAATTATACTATCTATGATTCTAACACACACACAGCAGTACAACCACAAGTTACAGGGAAACTGAACACACAACAAGAATAACCACCAGTAGGAAAACGGTAACAAACACAACAATCGAGGTATGCTAAGCGCTAACTCAATTGCTAAAAACCGACTAGCATGTTAGCTAGCGGGCTAGCTAGCACAAACAAAAATGCCCTGTTCACAAAATGACAGCAACTCTAGTACTAACCTTTAGCAGAAATATAATCAGTATAACAATGAATGAGGTGTGGTGCACAGTTAATGTGTTGACAATGTCGTCACCAGGATGCGTCCTTCGTCCACCGGCAGAAAATCAAAGTGACGGCAGCGTTGGGCGGGAAGCATCAGATTACCCCATTTTCAAAATAAAAGAAAATAAGAAACCCCACTCTCCCGGAAGCACGCACCATATAAGGGCAGCTGCGTAGTGGCAACTGCGTCCTGCTCTTTATCTGCCTTGTTTTTTTCTGTTTTTTTCTCTGGACTCACTCGTGTCACTGGAGAAATTGATTTAGAGACTGCTCCATATGAACCTGAAAACTTGTGCAGGTAAAAGAAGAGAAATGTTGATGGACGATGATGCTATTAACTTTTCAGTTAGCTCCACGTTACAGAGCATCCAAACACCTCAAAGAAGTTTTTATTGAAGAAGCCGTGTGTTTATGAGAAAAAGAACAGGTCAAGTTTAGATTTGTATTAAACTGTGTTTATTGTCTTCAACAGTTCATATGTTTGTTTTATTCAAAGGCCACAGCAGGATTCAGCCAAGACCCAAGGATCCTAGAGTACATTCTGACCCAGAGTTACCTTCAGTTCACTTCATCTCACACTGAACTGTTCAGAGGCGTGTCTTACACTGCGTCACTAGAACTGTAAGCTCCGCCCACAAGAAGAAAACCCATGCGCTTACCGAGACAGAGTCAGACTCAGAGTCAGAGGAAACTTGTGAAAACAACAGCAGCAGTGATTTTTGTTTCAGAGTTTTAAGACGGAACCAGGAGGACATTTACAAAAACCAGCTCGAGCTTTTGTGATTCTGTTTTCTACAGATTTTATGGCTATGGACGTTTCTTAAAACTCAAGGTGACTTTATTAAAAGACTCAATCTGCGTTTGATGGGGCCAACTTCGCCCAGATTAGGATCAGCGCAGGGGAGAAAATCCCTTTATCGCTTCACTGTAGCCTCACACCTGACTTTTTTACTCTTAAAATGGATTTGATAGGAATCTTTCATGGTTACAGTCTGCTTCCTCACTTTGTTCTTCTCGTGGTTGTTGGTTAGGTTAGAAACAAACCCTGAGAAAAGTAGGAGACGGCTCATTCTCTGGAAAGACGGCAACATAACAGATAAATACAGTCTCTGTAAACCTGTCGCATCAAGTAGGCATTTTCTTCTCAGTGCTTCTAATTGTGCTTTAATTTAAAGATAAAAAGAGATGATGGCAAGTGTTTTGTTCAGTGAGTGACAGTTGTAATATTGAATTGTGGTTGTTAACTGTTTGTGTGTAGCCCTACATTTCTGGTAAACAACAACATAGGCTAGTGTCCCTCATCTGATCAGGACTGGATCGTGTTTGACAGAGCCCTCAATTACAGTAACTAGGCTATGGGCTCAACACGATCTACAAGACGGACTCAGCGTTACCGAGTTTGCTCCGGAATGGTTGCATTAGAGGCATACGGCAGCTCAGCAGGGCCAAACTCAAACTGGTGATTGTTATTCTAGTGCACAAGCCGTCCTGTCACCGAGGCAATTAATGAAAGCGCAAGGGGGGAAATACCCTCTACCGACAAGTTTCATTCATGAAACTTGTCGGTGGTGAAGAAATACCCTCTGCCACCGACAAGTTTCATTCATGAAACTTGGTGAAGCGCCAGTATTTCCCCATGCGCTTTCATTAATTGCCACGGTGAGTGGGTTCTAAACGACTTGTCTTTTCCCCACATCACAGCAGACGTGAAGTCTCAGTGTGAAGTCTCGTTGTCAGGTTGGGACCTCGTACGCGTTGTTCAGTCTTCTTCTGTTTCTGGATCATTGATTATGTCTGTCTCTCTGCGCTTTAGTCCGAGGTAAAGTCTTATATTGAAACCTTTCTTCCATTAGCTCAGATGTGAACAGTGTTTTAACTTTTAGTAAAGCTTTGGACTTTTAAAACACCATTGTTAATTTAATTCATCCAACAATGTGTTTGTTTTAAAAGTCTTTAATGCTGAATTAGTTCTTGTGCACTTTTCAAAAACACTACTTTTATGTGTTGTTCAGGACAAAACCCTCTCCAACAGTGCATAAGGGTTTGTAAATGTATTTGTACTCTGAATTTAAAAGAGGCACATTGCAACTTTTGACTCAAATCAAAGACTGAGGTTTGTTTTGCCCAAACATGAGAAATAATCCTCCTCAGAGTCTGGGTCCTGGTTAGATTTAGCCAGTGCTTTAAGTGGACCAAAAGAGGTGCCGGTACTCTATTATAGCCTTTATTTTTATTTTTTTGATGCCTCCCCTCATCCCGTGAGGTAACAACAACTATATTGAAGGGGTTTTATAAACAGCAGTCAACAGACAGCCTTAAAAAACTTTTATTAGTTTGTTTTCTTGTGATAAATTGAGTCTCTGTGCTCTTTTATTTTCTTTCGTAGTGAGTTTTGTTGTGCTGCCTTGTCCCTTCCAAAAGACGAGATTAAGCACCCACTCCACTCCTGCGACACTCTCTGCCTTTGCTGCATGTCCACGCGAGCACAAACTTGACTACACACACTACAACCCAACTTTTGATTTCTGCTCATCAGTCACTTGTAATTTGTGGAGAAATACTGGACTTGTGCTTGGGACCAACCTTCTGGCCAGTGGCCACTCATGATCGCTAACGCTGCTGTTATCATCGGTAGAAGTGGTGTCATTCTCGTCCTCGTTCTCGACCGCGGCACAAGTGAGCTTGAGTCTGACCTGCTGCAATATCATTCTGGCTTTGTGGGGTGTCAGCCAGCGAGTCATCTGATTCTGACCGTGTTCTTTTAGTGCTCAGAGTCTGAAGCCAGGAGAGCATATTAAATGTTGTTCACACTTAATATGCTCTACACTCGGCTCGGTATTTTTACCGAAGCCGAGTGTGCGCGTTTCACACACCCTCTCCGGTCACGCTGATTTGGTGTCATTGACAGTGGCAAAAGCGACGCATGCGCTTTTTACTTGTAAAACTTAGGGGTGTATGGGTAATGTAGTCTCTGCTCTCGGTGGGACGAATTAGGAATCGTGCATTGTGAAGGGGGCTCTGGAAAGCAGCAGAGCAGGCAAAGGATTAAAACCTCTATTAAAACAGATGTCCAAGTGAGCGTAAAAGCACGTTCTGGGCGCACGGTGAAGTGGTGGTACTGAGTACCGGTGAGTACCGGCCCACTTAAAGCACTGGATTTAGCAGGTGTCGGTGATGAGTCAGACTGGAGCTCGTTTGTATCAAACATCAGGAACATTAGCTGTACGACTTACGCAATCAAATAAGTAGAAAGGGAACGGAAGGAAGGACTAACAGGTCCATCTGAGTCTCTCATGGTTCAGGTCAGAATCAAGTGAACCACCTTAAGTCACAGATAAAGGCATTGTTCCTGATCGATTAAATACAAAAGCAACAATGAGATAGAATTGTATTTTTTACTAAACAAGCTCTCCTCATTTACACAAAGTGCAACTGATCATTCTCAGTTTAGAGTCATGTATTTATGAGATAATAAAGTTTAATATATTTGACTCTTGGTTAAAAGCACAGCAGGAATATGTTTGATCTGAGAAAAGGCTTTAGGTTGAAGTTTGTGTTTTGAGTCAGAATCTAGTCAAAGATGAGTTCATATCGACAGAACAAACAGACGAGTGGAAGGTTTGATCTTTAGTGATACTTTTGTGTTTCATGATCCACGAGTAAACCTCAGGTTGTTACTCTGTGTCTGAGTCTAATGTTTGTGTTTCAGGAAGAAGATGGCTGTGATCCTGCTGCTCTTCTTCACTCTGACATGTGTCTGTGGTGAGTTCAATGACAACAGTTTAAGAAGAACTCTTTTCTCAGCTCCTCATGACCTCCTCTGTCCTCTCCAGGGCTGCCTCAGGTTCCTCTCTATCAGGCTGAAGAGGACCACAACACCACCCTACGATGGGACAGTCCAAACAAAAAGGACCTGTCTTTCATCAACATCCACTGTTTTTCCAAATCCAAGTCCACAAAGCTTTTATTTGAAATGATCGGAGGAGATGAAACGTTTCAGGACGAGCAGTTTTCAGGACGAGTTCACTGCGACAAAGAGGCTCTCAAAGAGGGACGGGTCTGGATTCATCTGTTCAGACTCAAACCTGAGGATTCTGGGGATTATCTGTGTGATATGTCCATTTATGACCCAGTGAAGGGAAAATCAGAAAATCTTTTTAGAGGTGAGTTCAGACTTTGTACAGGTGAGTTCAGATTGTAGTTCATCACAGAAATGCCTAGTGTTCTTTAAACAGCCCTGTTTAAAGAACACTAGGCATTTCTGTTTAAGTAACAGTTCTGTTTAAGAAGCCCAATAATAAAGGGTTCTTATCTTAAAGCTTCAAGTGGATTATTTTAGGTTCATCACAAATGAAGATGACATTATATAAAAGGATATGTGGCCCTCTGCAGCTGCAGTGGCACTTTAACATCATTTCCTTTTATTTTGAAACAACTTTCTTACTTTGCTCTCCAGACTCTAGAAGCACTGATCAAACTCTAAAACACAATTAACTGAGCCCAAGATCTTCTGTGTCTCCAACAGAGCTTTTCCAGTTGAAGGTGAGGTCAAAGGGCAGCGTTTTCATGACGACAACAAACCCTGAAGACGGTAGGTGGACGAAAACCTTAGCTTGATCTAAATCCTCTCAAAGTAAAGAGCAGCCAACATCTGAACAAAGTATGAACTGAAAAGATTTGTATTGTGTCTGTTTTTATGAACAAGGCTTGAATGTAGTTAAACTGAGAAAACATTTCATTAAATTGACTCAATACAGTTCCTCAAGTAAATGAAGTAATGTTACTTTTCTGTTTCTTACAGATGGAAACAAGAGAGAAACTCCAGCGTCACAGGAAGCTTTTATTATTGTTATTGTTGTTGTTTTTGTCTTGTTGGCCGCCATTTTGTGTGTAATTTACCTAAAACTGTGCTGAAGACTTGGTAATCAGCTCCCTCAGTGTGAGCAGAACGAGGAAGCTGTTGTTGGTCTGGTTCCAGAGACATGAGCAGATACAGAGGCTGGTAACTCTCTCCAACATGTCTCTGTGATGGTCGTTTAGTGTCGACTGCTTCACATGAACACTCTCTCACTCCAGAGAAAATACCACTGACCCAGACCAGGACTGTTAGCTTTAGTCTCACGTCACACTCCAACCTCTTACATGTTGGACTTTATTTATTTTGTGTGTCGTTAGTAGGAGTCATTATTGTTTATTGAGACATTATTAGGCCCGAGCCGGTGATGACCGGGAGGGCCTATTGTTTTTGCTCGGATTTTTTTTTTTTTTTTTTTCTTTTTCTTTTCCACCTATGATCCTAAATTTGACCCAGTGAACATGAACGAAAAGTCATTTTTATTGGTCCCAGCCTTCAAGCCCGGCGAAAAATTTATGTATTTGAAGTCGCCGAAAAAAAAATACGAAAAATGACTCAGTGGTGACCCCTACAAAATCAAAATACATTGGGCCTATGGAAAGTGAAAGTAACTTTTTTCCAACATAGAAAAATGAAACTTGGTACATCCATAGGACACCTCAGGGCAAACAGAAAAGTCAATGACAGTCACACCCTAAACTCAACAGGAAGTCCGCCATGTATGCGGTGAAACGCGCCACTAAAATCGCACCCCTTGCGCAGAAAGATGCAAATCATTGTGTTTTAATCTAAATGGCCCCAAATTTGGTGCCAACCAAAGTTGTGACTTTGTTGTTGATATCTTATCGGGTATGGGTGTGGCAAGCCTGTAACGAGGTGGCCATTTTTGTGAAAATAAAACGTCTCTTAACTCTCAAACACCTTCTCGGATCGAGTTTGACCCAAAAAGGCGTTTGTGCACATTCATGACCTGAACACAAAGATATGTAAATAAAAGGGTTATCTTTAGAAATGGCTCTCCAGCGCCCCCTACAAACTTATAATGGGACCCAAGAATTTAGTTTGTCATAGAGACATGAAATTTGGTACACACATCTCTTATGTCAGGACAAGCATAAAAGCCAATGACAACCACCCCCTATCTATAAATGTGTTGCCATAGCAACGTCCCAAAAATGTGAAAAAGTCAATGGGAAGTGAAATTTTTAGTTTGTTGTAGGCAAATGAAACTTGGTACACACATCCACCATGGGCTTATGAACAAAAAAGCCAATGGGGACCACACCCTATCACACACGGATTTTGAATAGAAAATGTGAACTGACTTAAAATACACCTCTTTTTTAAAAGAACACAGAAAATAGCCGCTTCATTCCACAGACACCAAACTTGGGCAAAATGAGCTAAACACATGTATGTAAAATAGACAGGCGTTTTTCTAGACTTTTTTGCTCGTGTTATATTTTATTTTATTATAATTTGGTATATTTTTTTTTATTATAATTTTTCTGCAAAATGATCCTAAATTTGACCCAGTAAACGTGCAACTAAAAGTCATTTTTATTGGTCCCAGACTTCAAGCTCTGCGAAAAATGTATGTATTTGAAGTCCCCGAAAAGAAAATATGAAAAATGACTCAGTGGCGACCCCTACAAAAGTCAAAATACATTGGGCCTATGGAAAGTGAAAGTAACTTTTTTCCAACGTAGAAAAATGAAACTTGGTACATCCATAGGACACCTCAGGGCAAACAGAAAAGTTTATTACAGCCATATCGTAAACTTAACAGGAAATCTACTATGTTGGGTGGAATGCGTGACCACCTAAATTGCACCCCTTGTGCTAAAGGCTTTTCATCTAAACAGCTCCAAATTTGGTGAGTATCATCTAGACACGTGTGCCAAAAAAGTTATCAATTTGTTTTTTGATACATTTGTGGCTGTGGTCGTAATGAGTCTGTGAAGAGGCAGCCATTTCTTTGGGAAATAAATGCCATTTCCCAATTGCCAGGATCCTTCCTTTAGAGGAGGCCCCTCCAGAGCCAAGCCTAGAGTCTTAGAAAACTCCTCAGAATCCTTTGGAACTTGTAACCTTGTACTTTTAGACAAGTTATATTTACAT
>CM044546.2:7636516-7711516 GCA_024416835.2 Perccottus glenii | reverse complement strand
CATGGTTCACATTTTGCACTGTAGCGTCAATCTCTTTGTCTGTGTGACTGTCTGTGGCCAGAAACTCTGAAATACAGAATCACAAAAATGAACAAAAAATAAAACTAAAGTCATTAGAATCCCAACTCATTTCTGTCACAAACATTGGTGTTTCCCAGAACTACACAGTCTATAATAAGGCAAAACAGGGCATAAGAGGACTAAACTGACCTGTAAAAAACCACATGGGTGACTGGTAGAACCTAAACTGACCTCAGGTTCCATGGTACAAATTATAGATTAGATTAGATTAACTGAATGCACAGAAATAAGACTACCGTATGAATAAATGTGTGCAATGTGGCTTAGCCACCGTGGTCCCCACAACAACCAAGGCCCTGACAAGTGTATAACTTGGAACCCTTTAGACTACAAAAACCAGACTGTGCTTAATGGATCTCCAGACAAAAAACAGTCTTAAGTGATTTAGTCAGAATGGTCCCCACAACAACAGTGGTTCTGACAAGTGTGTAACTGGACCCCATTAGACTATAAACCCTGGAACTCTCAAAATAAGAAATTCTAGCTCTCTAAAAGAAAACATCCAGCCAGTATTCAAAGTGTAAAATGCATTTAATCTAAATTTTAAACTGAAGAATAGAGAAATAGAATTTCAGAATAAAAGATGTACCTGGTTCATGTTAATTGTAGTTGTCTGATGATCCCCGTATTTGGTTATGGAGATACAAGTCTCAGCAGACTCAGTCATAGGCAAGGATTGTTCTCTAACCTGAAGGAAATAGTTCAACATCAGAAGTAGATTATGGCTCAACACTAGAACCACTCTAAAATGAAAAGCCTGGTATGGTACACAAAACCAATAGGAACAGGTAGGGTTAACAGTTACTGATCCCATGAATGTAATCAGTATGATTAAAACTAAAGTCATTGGAATCCCAACTCATTCCTGACACAAACATTGGTCTTTCCCAGAACTACACAGTCTATAATAAGGCAAAACAGGGCATAAGAGGACTAAACTGACCTGTAAAAAACAACATGTGTGACTGGTAGAACCTAAACTGACCTCAGCTTCAATGGTACATATTATACATTAGGTTGGATTAACTGAATGCACAGAAAAGAGACTACCGTATGAATAAATGTGTGCAATGTGGCTTAGCCACCGTGGTCCCCACAACAACAGAGGCCCTGAAAAGTGTATAACTTGGAACCCTTTAGACTACAAAAACCAGACTGTGCTTAATGGATCTCCAGACAAAAATCAGTCTTAAGTGATTTAGTCAGAATGGTCCCCACAACAACAGTGGTTCTGACAAGTGTGTAACTGGACCCCATTAGACTATAAACCCTGGAACTCTCAAAATAAGAAATTCTAGCTCTCTAAAAGAAAACATCCAGCCAGTATTCAAAGTGTAAAATGCATTTAATCTAAATTTTAAACTGAAGAATAGAGAAATAGAATTTCAGAATAAAAGATGTACCTGGTTCATATTAATTGTAGTTGTCTGATGATCCCCGTATTTGGTTATGGAGATACAAGTCTCAGCAGACTCAGTCATAGGCAAGGATTGTTCTCTAACCTGAAGGAAATAGTTCAACATCAGAAGTAGATTATGGCTCAACACTAGAACCACTCTAAAATGAAAAGCCTGGTATGGTACACAAAACCAATAGGAACAGGTAGGGTTAACAGTTACTGATCCCATGAATGTAATCAGTATGATTAAAACTAAAGTCATTGGAATCCCAACTCATTTCTGTCACAAACATTGGTCTTTCCCAGAACTACACAGATAATAATAAGGCAAAACAGGGCATAAGAGGACTAAACTGACCTATAAAAAACAACATGTGTGACTGGTAGAACCTAAACTGACCTCAGCTTCAATGGTACATATTATACATTAGGTTGGATTATCTGAATGCACAGAAAAGAGACTACCGTATGAATAAATGTGTGCAATGTGGCTTAGCCACCGTGGTCCCCACAACAACAGAGGCCCTGACAAGTGTATAACTTGGAACCCTTTAGACTACAAAAACCAGACTGTGCTTAATGGATCTCCAGACAAAAAACAGTCTTAAGTGATTTAGTCAGAATGGTCCCCACAACAACAGTGGTTCTGACAAGTGTGTAACTGGACCCCATTAGACTATAAACCCCTGAAACTCTCAAAATAAGAAATTCTAGCTCTCTAAAAGAAAACATCCAGCCAATATTTAAAGTGTAAAATGCATTTAATCTAAATTTTAAACTGAAGAATAGAGAAATAGAATTTCAGAATAAAAGATGTACCTGGTTCATGTTAATTGTAGTTGTCTGAGGATCCCGGTCTTTGGTTATGGAGATACAAGTCTCAGCAGACTCAGTCATAGGCAAGGATTGTTCTCCAACCTGAAGGAAACAGTTCAACATCAGAAGTAGATTATGCCTCAACATTGGACCCACTCTAAGATGAAAAGCCTGGTCAGGTACACAAAACCAATAGGAACAGGTAGGGTTAACAGTTACTGATCTCATGAATGTAATCAGTATGATTAAAACTAAAGTCATTGGAATCCCAACTCATTCCTGACACAAACATTGGTCTTTCCCAGAGCTACACAGTCTATAATAAGGCAAAACAGGACATAAGAGGACTAAACTGACCTGTAAAAAACAACATGTGTGACTGGTAGAACCTAAACTGAACTCAGCTTCTATGGTACATATTATACATTAGGTTGGATTAACTGAATGCACAGAAAAGAGACTACCGTATGAATAAATGTGTGCAATGTGGCTTAGCCACCGTGGTCCCCACAACAACAGAGGCCCTGACAAGTGTATAACTTGGAACCCTTTAGACTACAAAAACCAGACTGTGCTTAATGGATCTCCAGACAAAAAACAGTCTTAAGTGATTTAGTCAGAATGGTCCCCACAACAACAGTGGCTCTGACAAATGTGTAACTGGACCCCATTAGACTATAAACCCCTGAAACTCTCAAAATAAGAAATTCTAGCTCTCTAAAAGAAAACATCCATCCAATATTCAAAGTGTAAAATGTATGTAATCTAAATTTTTTAATTAAAGAATAGAGAATATGAATTTCAGAATAAAAGATGTACCTGGTTCATATTAATTGTAGTTGTCTGAGGATCCCCGTATTTGGTTATGGAGATACAAGTCTCAGCAGACTCAGTCATAGGCAAGGATTGTTCTCCAACCTGAAGGAAACAGTTCAACATCAGAAGTAGATTATGCCTCAACATTGGACCCACTCTAAGATGAAAAGCCTGGTCAGGTACACAAAACCAATAGGAACAGGTAGGGTTAACAGTTACTGATCTCATGAATGTAATCAGTATGATTAAAACTAAAGTCATTGAAATCCCAACTCATTTCTGACACAAACATTGGTCTTTCCCACAACTACACAGTCTATAATAAGGCAAAACAGGGCATAAGAGGACTAAACTGACCTGTAAAAACAACATGTGTGACTGGTAGAACCTAAACTGACCTCAGCTTCAATGGTACATATTATACATTAGGTTGGATTAACTGAATGCACAGAAAAGAGACTACCGTATGAATAAATGTGTGCAATGTGGCTTAGCCACCGTGGTCCCCACAACAACAGAGGCCCTGAAAAGTGTATAACTTGGAACCCTTTAGACTACAAAAACCAGACTGTGCTTAATGGATCTCCAGACAAAAACAGTCTTAAGTGATTTAGTCAGAATGGTCCCCACAACAACAGTGGTTCTGACAAGTGTGTAACTGGACCCCATTAGACTATAAACCCCTGGAACTCTCAAAATAAGAAATTCTAGCTCTCTAAAAGAAAACATCCAGCCAATATTCAAAGTGTAAAATGTATGTAATCTAAATTTTTTAATTAAAGAATAGAGAATATGAATTTCAGAATAAAAGATGTACCTGGTTCATATTAATTGTAGTTGTCTGAGGATCCCCGTATTTGGTTATGGAGATACAAGTCTCAGCAGACTCAGTCATAGGCAAAGATTGTTCTCCAACCTGAAGGAAACAGTTCAACATCAGAAGTAGATTATGCATCAACATTGGACCCACTCTAAGATGAAAAGCCTGGTCAGGTACACAAAACCAATAGGAACAGGTAGGGTTAACAGTTACTGATCTCATGAATGTAATCAGTATGATTAAAACTAAAGTCATTGAAATCCCAACTCATTTCTGACACAAACATTGGTCTTTCCCACAACTACACAGTCTATAATAAGGCAAAACAGGGCATAAGAGGACTAAACTGACCTGTAAAAAACAACACGTGTGACTGGTAGAACCTAAACTGACCTCAGCTTCAATGGTACATATTATACATTAGGTTGGATTAACTGAATGCACAGAAAAGAGACTACCGTATGAATAAATGTGTGCAATGTGGCTTAGCCACCGTGGTCCCCACAACAACAGAGGCCCTGAAAAGTGTATAACTTGGAACCCTTTAGACTACAAAACCAGACTGTGCTTAATGGATCTCCAGACAAAAATCAGTCTTAAGTGATTTAGTCAGAATGGTCCCCACAACAACAGTGGTTCTGACAAGTGTGTAACTGGACCCCATTAGACTATAAACCCCTGGAACTCTCAAAATAAGAAATTCTAGCTCTCTAAAAGAAAACATCCAGCCAGTATTCAAAGTGTAAAATGCATTTAATCTAAATTTTAAACTGAAGAATAGAGAAATAGAATTTCAGAATAAAAGATGTACCTGGTTCATGTTAATTGTAGTTGTCTGAGGATCCGGTCTTTGGTTATGGAGATACAAGTCTCAGCAGACTCAGTCATAGGCAAGGATTGTTCTCCAACCTGAAGGAAAGAGTTCAGCATCAGAAGTAGATTATGCCTCAACATTGGACCCACTCTAAGATGACAAGCCTGGTCAGGTACACAAAACTAATAGGAACAGGTAGGGTTAACAGTTACTGATCTCATGAATGTAATCAGTATGATTAAAACTTAAGTCATTGAAATCCCAACTCATTCCTGACACACACATTGTCTTTCCCAGAACTACACAGTTGATAATAAGGCAAGACAGGGCATAAGAAGACTGAACTGACCTGTAAAAACAACATGTGTAACTGGTAGATCCTAAACTGAGCTCAGCTTTCATGGCACATATTATACATTAGGTTGGTTTAACCCGTTAATCTCCACATGTCACAAACAAGCAGTATATTACAATACACACTCCAAGCCTGTTATGAAGCAGCACATTAAATTGATCAGCTGAGACTCAAGCACATCTAAGTCATTTACATTTACTCCAGACACAAACCAAACAGCAAGCAAACAATATCAGGTGGTGCCAAAATGTGACTGTAATTTAAAATAGTGTTTGAGCTGCAACTGCCTTCATTTGAAGAGGATATTAATTTTTGTTTTGGCAGTTTTTTGGGGTTATTTTGCTTCTATCTTGATTTATTCTGAAACTGTAACAAGTACATGGAAAAATTTTCCCTTAATTTTGACACCAGAATTATTGTAATACACCTTGCAGTTACAGAGATATAGTCAATTTACTGTGGACATGTCCTTTTCAAGCAGAAACACCAAAAACAGGCTCGGGTTTAAAGGGTCAACATCTCTTGAATAAGAGAGGAAACATCTTCACTATGAAACCAACATCCAGATACTTTGGATTTAACCTCTTTCTTTACTACTACTAAAATATTTGTCAGTTACAAAAAGAAAGAAATGAGAAGCAAAACACCTTGCATTATTTACCTTATTTATGGAGATCTGTTTCCTCCAAGGCCAATCAGTTCCTCCATAGTTGTATGTAATTTCCTCTCCAGCATTAATATCCCTTGTGGCAAAGAGACAAAGATGTGGCTTTCCTTCTGATACAATCTTTTTCATCTTGCAGTTTGGTTTCAGGTGGTCATCATTGACAAGTCGTCCAAATCTGTAATCTTCTCGAGATGCATCAATACTTTAAAAAGCACAATAAACATTTGTCAACAATTTTTTGAGTTGAGATGAGTTCTAAATGACAACACATTTATTTACGAATAAGAAAATACTGACATTACATTATTAATTTAATTTCAGTCTTACCACCATGGCTTTTCATTCCAGTAGAAGTTAAACATAAAAACAGCACATCTAATGTGGTAAACTCTACGACGCCTTTCTTCTTCTTCTGAATTTATAAGTTCTCCTCTGTATTCCACAACAAAGTCACCTTTTTGGAAATTTTTTTTTGTAAACACACCTTGTCCTAGCACATATACACATGTTGCATAAAATTTATTAACTTACAACTTAAGAACAGCAATATATTCTTGTTTTCCTAAATACTGAAACCTAAGCAAAACTACAGACACAAAGCAAATGTGATAATAATACAAATATACTCGTACAACTTACCTTTAAAAGAGTTTATATATTTCACTTCCAGCATGGCTGTCTTGTCAAGAGCCTTAGGTGCATGCTCTATTGCATCGCCTTTTGGAGGTTTCCTGCGCCTCATGGTAGTCATTGTCTATCCAGTACTCAAATGATCCAATTACTGTGGTCCCCACAAACCCCACACAATTCTGACAGTTATCCAGAGGGACCCATAAACCCACAAAAACTAGAAAGGGCAAAAATATGCAATCGTAGAGCTCCAAATAAAACAATTTGACATTATTTGAAAGAAAGGATTCAATAATATCAAGAGAAAAAATATTTAAATTCCTAAATACAGTCTTAATTGCTGCTTTATGTATTCTCTTCCCAAAATGTGCTTGCTGCAGCTGCTAGACAGTTAACACAGCTAATGGTGCTTATTAGCTAACTTTAGCTCTGCTGCCTCACTAGCATGTAACATCAAAGCTAAAGACAAAAACTACACTTTACTGGCATTTTGCTTTAATTATTAAAACCTTAACCTAGATTGACAGGAACACATGGTACTTTAAATAAAACTGGCCACAGGGATTGCATTTAATTACTTAACTTTTTGTGAACACATAAAAACACACGTCTCAAATACAAATGTCAAAGTCACCAATTGTCCCTCCTGTTCTCTCCTCAAAAAGAATAAAGAATTACTTGTTTTATTTGTTGACCAAGTTCAGATTCCTGTGTCGATCCATACTCCTTATTACATACTGACCATTGGTTTGTTAGCAGCTAATAGATAGGAGCACGGTGGATGGTTTGCATGCTCCTCTTAGCACACTGTGTGTAAATTCAGTACCATTTTCTACATCTAGAGGGCGATACTGAGTTACTCGAGCTACGCACTCCTAAGCACATTTAGTTGGTTTTTGTCATTTCTGGGGAAAACCCTAAAATTTTGACAGGGCATTATTTAGACTCTTTTTATACTGAATATATTGTTATTTTTGTGGGGCCCGGGATTTTGGACCCCACCAAAATTTTGGTTCCCACACCGTGACTGTGCTGTCATGCTGCGGTCCACACAAGGTGATAAAGACAAACACACATACACACACACACACAGACACACACTTATACACACAGACACACATACACACACACATACACACACACATACACACACACACACACATACACACACACACACACACACACACACACACACACACACACACACACACACACGCGCGCACGCACACACAGATTTCTTGGTCCCGAGTGCTGGTGTTCATTGTGCGTCATTACATAAAAAGGAAGTGAATGAAATATTTAAGAAATTTATAAAAGCACCCAAGCTTTCCTAGTCACTTTACTTCAAACAGAAAACCCCTCTTTGCAACTGCCTAAAATGCAGACATTGAATACAAGAAGATAAAAGGGAGATATTGTTGTAAACTATTACAATGGCAATAATAATAATGAAAATGATAATAATATTAATACAACGCTAAGAGGAAAATTAAAGATACAAACGGCATTCAAATCACATAAAATGTCAATAATGGTGTATGTAAAACAATAAAGCAATACATTTAGTTTTTAAATGTTAACACTGTCAATGGTGACCCTATCTGAAGGCTTTAATCTTATACAAATAAAGTGCTGCTTTATGGAACTGTGCATTATGCAAAGTATAGTAGATTTGAGCCCTTCCTGGAATCCACCACACTCTGTGCATTTGAGGAACTATGAATAACTGTTGTGTTCTGCTGATTGTGAGTCACGTTTCCATAAAAGTTGGAAACATGTTACACAAGAAAGGGCCTCGTTAGCGCAGTTGGCAGCACGTCAGTCTCATAATCTGAAGGTCATGAGTTCAATCCTCACACAGGGCACTTCTCTGGGGCGGCAGTAGCTCAGTGGTGGGGCGGCCGTCCTTCAACCGGAAGGTAGTAGGATCGATTCCTGCTCGCCCCACAGTTCATACCTTGGGCAAGACACTTAACCCACCTTTCCTTGGAGCGCTGTCCGGCAGCTGCACCGGTGTGTTCTGCAACCTTAGTGTGTCTTCTATGTATACAATGTAATAGGTTGCACCACCCTCTCACATTTCACTGCTGGTTATATATGCTGTATGTAATTTGGTATGTGACAAATAAAGTAATCTTAATCTTAATCTTAAGAAAGTGGTACAACACGCAATAAATCTCAAGTTTATTCTTATGTAACTGTGTAACTCTTAAAACCAGTGAAAGCAGCCATTTATTCTGCTTTAATTGAGTCTATATCTCCAGCTGTTAACAAGGGATTTTGTATCTGCCATTTTATATCAAGTATTTGTTATGTTTGTTTGTTTGTTGGTCTATCTACTTAATACAGGGCTCTAAACTTGAAACATAAAGAGGAGGTTTAACCTTGGACGGTGCTGTCAGAGCAGATGGACTTTTTTCAGTGTCCGGATGTGATCTTGTTGTTCCCTAATTTTGAACTCGAGATGCAACTGAATGGCCTTGCCCAGGGACTCAAGATCCACAGAGGCGCCGTACACCTCCCACGTCTTGCCCTGCTCATCCCACGCCACTTCCTGAGGCTTGTCTACTTTGTTTCCATCCTCTATAACATTTATATCCTTATTTGCATTTTTCGCTGCCTCCAAAATAATGTTACTTTCCTGTTTAGATCCAAGTTGAAGTTCTGAGAAAATACTTTTTTTTTCAAAGCTGTGCTTACGTAAACAAGCAGGAAGTGAACCGCCTGTTTCCATCACATTAGAAAACACCGAGCTTTGGAGCTCAATGAGAGTGGCTCAAAAGAGGAAGAGCAAAGAGGTGGCTGGCCTAAAGTAACATTGCAATTTGAACAGACGTTTGGTGAGACTAAACCACTTGAATGAAAGCTAGGAGAACCATTAACAGAAGAAGAGAGGGTTGATTGGTTTAGGCTTATTGCAGATGCATGATCCACTAAGTCAACTTCAGCCTGGATTCCCACCTCTTTTAGGTGTTTATTGTGAGGTTCAGTCATTGTAGATGTATTGCTAAACCTCTGATTATGCAGAGAAAGTTTAAAAGAGGCCTTTTTCTTTTGCGGAGCTATCTTTGCCAAGTTAATGTTTCCTTCTTTACTGTTGGCATTTAAAATTCCTTGTGGATGGGGTTGGCACAGCGGGAAACCTGTGTCAGTCACTTCTATCTCTCTCAAAGTCTCATGGAAAAATACAGATCCTCCCACAGCTGCTATTTTAGACTTAGGGGCTTTGACGTCTGTATTTGCAGAGCTCCTAGTGATTGAGTCAAAGGTGAGCCCTAGAGTCAGATTAGCATTTTGGGCTTTGCTGCTGAGTTTAGTTAATACAGACGTGGACAAAAATGTTGGTACCCTTCGGTCAATGAAAGAAAAACTCACAATGGTCACAGAAAAAACTTTATTCTGACAAAAGTAATAATAAATAAAAATTCTATGAATGTTAACCAATGAAAGTCAGACATTGCTTTTTAACCATGCTTCAACGGAATTATTTTAAAAAATAAACTCATGGAACAGGCCTAGACAAAATTGTTGGTACCCCTAACTTAATATTTTGTTGCACAACCTTTTGAGGCTATCACTGCAATCAGACGATTCCTGTAACTGTCAATGAGACTTGTGCACCTCTCAGCAGGTATTTTGGCCCACTCCTCATGAGCAAACTGCTCCAGTTGTTTCCGGTTTGAAGGGTGTCTTTTCCAGACGGCATGTTTCAGCTCCTTCTAAAGATGCTCAATAGGATTGAGGTCAGGGCTCATAGAAGGCCACTTTAGAATAGTCCAATGTTTTCCTTTTAACCATTCTTGGGTTTTTTTAAATAATTCTGTTGAAGCATGGTTGAAAGGCAATGTCTGACTTTCATTGGTTAACATTCATAGAATTTTTATTTATTATTACTTTTGTCAGAATAAAGTTTTTTCTGTGACCATTGTGAGTTTTTCTTTCATTGACCGAAGGGTACCAACATTTTTGTCCACGTGTGTAGCTTCTCTCTTGCTGCTGATCCTCCCATCATTGTCACAGCTATGGTTGTCCTAGTTTTGGGGCTGGAGCTGGCTACAGGTCTCATTGGTCCTATAATTATAACAAAATTAAAGTCATAAATGTGATAAACTAAACGTACTGATGGATATACACAGAACTGTTAATGTATGAATGTGTGAAATGTCTGCTTCCTGTCTGAACATATAAAGTAGTATGTACTTGCAGTTGCTCAGCCCTTTGTCCAGTTGGGACATTGAAGTACAATTGACTAGCAAAGACCACACCACAACAATATAGAGTTGACATGTTTATAAATTGAAATATCAGAATAAAGTGATGAGATGATGAAGGATGAAGTGTGATAATTATTCTAGAGATGATGGCCAGGTTGAATGAGACTCAGTGGTGAATGAAACTGACGGGTGAATAAATAGGGCAAAATTAGAGGTGTGGTTAAGGTAGTTAAGGGTTGTTTGAGGCGTAGTAATAAATGATTGCAAATAGCTATCGGTGTATAGACATTATAGTTACGTTGGTCACCTTGACAACCAGTAAATACAGGCTCCTGGAAGTGATTGAGGCATTTGGAATTATAAATTCTCTGTATAAATTATAAATATAAGTCAGTAAATTACTTTTAATTAAGGCTAAGATTGGATCATTACTAATGCACAAAAGTAAACAAATAATAATAATAAAAAACCATAGTACCCATGCATTAGATTAGAAATAGAAATGTGAATTACCTGTAGCAGAACCGGGACTCTTTAAACCCTGATTTGCTGAAGAAGGTTTGAAACCAGACTTTGAGCAACCTGAAGAAACTTTAAGACTTGAGGTGGTTTACTGCTTGGATTTGTAGCTTTACAGTCATTTGTAGAACTCGATGCCATCAGAATGTCATCTGAACTGGTTTTACAACTTGTCCTAAGACTAGAATCTGACTTTGATGCAGCAGTAGGTGTGCGTTTTTTATATCTTGACTGTCCACTAATCCTACAGAAGATTTAAGAGACTTTCTGGAAGTGAGATTAGTTTTAGATCCATAACTTGCTTTGCTGTCCATTTTTTAATCCACACTGTCTCTGTATCCTGTCACAGATTTAGGGCGAGGACCAGCTTTTGAAGAGGATCCAGTTTTTGAGTCTAAACTGTCTTTTGATCCCCAACTCATCTTAGAAGCAGGTCCACATTTTGTATTCAGACAGTCCACACTTCCTGTAGACTCAGAAACAGATTTGGAGCCATTCTTTGATGCTAAACCTACATTTAAACCCTTACTATAAAGGTTTTGCTGAAACTTTGATGCATCCGTGTTTCTGACTGGTTTACCCTTCATTTGTGTCGATGGTTTGGGACTTGAGGATCCTAGCTGGGGGGTCAAAGTACCTAACAATGCAATTTTACCACTTTGTAGTCTCAAATCTGAGGCTGATTTCACAGATTTATCACAGGTTTATTTGGCTCTTTAGTGACATTTGATGATTGAGGTTTGATCTGTTTGACCAAAGTGATTTGATTTTCCAATTCGGGACTATTCACATCACCTTGTATACTCAGAGGATTAAGTGATTTTGGTGAAAGTGTTTCATGGCTAATAACTGTTAGAGTATTGTATTTTGAACCCTACTGAAAATCTCCCGTTTCTCAACTCACAGTTTTATTTGTCATGTCCATTTCCAGGTCAGTTTGTGATCTCTTGCCTTGTACTGTAGATTCTAAGCTTCTACCAGCTGTTATTTTCCCCATATGTTGTTCTTTTGCACTTGTCATTAAGTTGGGATTGTTGTGAGAGAAGTTTGAGCTTGTGAACTTAAGCTTTTGCACATCCTAGGACATTCCGCAACGTTTATGCTGCGATTGGTCCTCTCTGTCGTGTCGTCCTGTTTTGATCCTTTTATTGCTATCAACTTTTTTGCTCCCTCCCGTCTGAAGTAACAAGTGTGGGCTGCCTTGTGTCACCTGCTTGAGAGTAAGGTTCAGATTTGAACGAGGGACACAGTCGAATGCCTTCTCCAGATCCACAAAACACATGTGGACTGGTTGGGCAAACTCCCATAAACCCTCCAGCACCCTGGAGAGGGTATAGAGCTGGTCCAGTGTTCTACGACCGGGACTAAAACTGCATTGTTCCTCCTGAATCCAAGGTTCAACTATCGGTCGCATTCTCTTCTCCAGTACCCTGGCATAGACTTTCCCGGGGAGGCTGAGGAGTGTGATCCCTCTGTAGTTGGAACACACCCTCCGGTCCCCCTTCTTGAAAAGAGGGACCACCACCCCGGTCTGCCAGTCCAGAGGTACTGTCCCTGACTGCCATGCGATGTTGCAGAGGTATTGTTGTATATAAAAATAACGATTATTATATATTATTATTATAATATAAGTTGCTTTGGATAAAAGTGTCTACAAAATGTAAAAGACAAAATGTGTTAGTACTATATGTATGTGGGAGGAGATGAATAACCGAAGTGAAACTAAAACAAGAGGCAGTAGTTGACTCATCTTGTCCCACTTTCACTTCAGTCATATGTCTTTAGTGTTAACACAGAGTGGCTACATCACAATTTTAGACACTGCTTTTGTCTTCATCAAAGAGCAGGTACGATAAATATTTACTAGTATATTTTCTTATTAAAGTCAAGGTTGTTGGTATTATTGCTTGAAATTTGAAATCTTTTGCATTTCAAGTTATACAAGGTATCATAAGACAAGGCATTAGGTTATTAGTTGACTATGTCTTTGTAATTGTTTATATAGCTTTTTTTTCTAACCAAAAAAACATATCTACATTTCTTGTTTCTCCTTTAGAAACAAATACTTCCAGTGTCTTTGAAGAAATGACCTAAATAGAGTGTCTGAAAATGACAAGATATAGAGTTGTGTTGTTCTTTGTTCAATTTCTTTCTTGTTTTACCCCTTTATTGTCATTTTCTCTAAAAAACTGCACTATTGCTTACTCTGAGAATCTAACTACTGTGGCAGTTTTGTGCAAAGGGCATGCCCTCGAGAAAATACCTGATGACATTCCCCAAAATTCAACATCACTGGATCTGAGTTCCAATAGGATTTTAGAGATATTGTCAACAGATTTAAAGCAGTTATCTAAACTTATTGTTCTAGAAGCTAATAATAATTTAATTTATCACATTGAGGACAAAGCCTTTACAGATTTGAAAGAGCTCAAAATTCTAATGCTTTCTGAAAATAACCTCACAAATTTGACCAATCACATGTTTGTGGGACTAAAAAAATTGGAAACATTATTCTTGCAGAAAAACAAAATTTCACACATCTCCTTCAATGCCTTTCAGCCTTTGGTCAGTTTAAAGACAGTAATGTTAGACTGTAACTATATTTACAACATTAGCAACGTTGTGCAGCTCTTCCAACTCCCAAATTTGAGCAACATTTCTCTTGGAAACAACAATATCACATCCTTTGAATTAGATGACTTTATATTTGATGAAACAAATGTCACAGCAATAAATTTAGCTCATAATCCACTCCGAATGTTTAGCCTAAAACGAGACATCTTTCCTCGTCTTCAGTTCCTCAACTTCTCCCAGTGTCGCAGCAACATCGAATGGGACGTGGCAAACAGGACTTTCCTGAGAAGCACAACCACTTTGGTCTTCAGTGGAGGTTTTATGAGCTTAGATACGTACATGGCCATACTTAACAGCACAAGTTCATTACAAAAGCTTTTTCTGACTAACATGGACCAAAAAATAATAACGAAATTGACACAAATGACATGCTCTATTCCTTCTCTCAGAGTGCTAGATTTTACCCTTAGTGAAATAGACAAAATACCAAAAAAAATGTTGCAGTCTTGTTTATATCTTACTGAGCTCAGGTTATCTCGAAATAAACTATATGAAATTTCTGATCAATCACTAAAATCACTGACACAGCTCAAACGTCTTGAATTACCCCACAACAAACTTCCCAAAGTACCGTTAGCGATACGAGGACTGTCTACATTGGAAATCCTTGACCTTAGCTTTAATTATATCAGTGATCTTGACTGCCATGATTTTGACAATTTAACAAACTTGACAACACTTAAACTCAAGCGCAACCACATTGTCAAACTAAAAGAGTGTGTTTTTCAAAACCAGCACAATTTGAACATCCTTAATATAGCAAAAAATGCAATTTTTGCTGTTGGGAATACCTTTAGAGTCAATTTGTTCAAACTACAAACTTTACTGTTGAGCAACAATGATCATCTACACCTCTATCAAGGGGGGTTTAGGAACCTATCGTCCCTTAAAGTTTTAGATTTAAAATCTAGAATATATTACAAATCACACGACGGTGCTTTGGAAGGGCTTAACCATCTTAAGAGCCTTAGATTTTCGACAGATCATTACACAAAGAAGCTTTTTGAAGGGCTGCCACACCTAGAATATCTAAAACTGTATCTAACATCTGTTTTAAACATGATCAACTTTCAAAATGATAGTGAGCCACCTTTCTCTGGTTTACCATATTTGAACAGCCTTTCACTCAAAGTTGATGACAAAGTTACAGTTTCTCTTTCACAAGATATGCTCAGTGGTCTAGGATCTTTGAAGTACTTAAAGGCTGACAATTTCTTCCAAACTTCGATTCACCCAGACACATTTAAATACACTCCTCAACTACTGACCCTGTGGATAATCAACGGTCATCTGTTAATATTACCCCCTGAACTCTTTCGTCCAATCCCCAAATTACGTGAACTTGATATTTCCAACAACAAATTTCGGTCCCTTGATTTCCTGGCCAACCTGAAAGCCCTTTGTTGGCTAAAAGCCACTAAAAATCAGTTGTCTGTAATAAACAAGACTGTATTGGAAACTCTCCCAGCTTTGATTTATTTTGATGTAACAAAAAACCCTTTAACATGTGAATGCTCCAATGCTGGATTTCAGCAATGGGTGCAAAATAACAACCAAACACAGGTTATAAATGGCCACCAGTACAAATGTGCCTTTCCTATTACTCAACAGGAACATAGATTTCTAGACTTTGACACAAGCTCGTGTTGGATAGACCTCAGTTTTCTTTGCTTCATTTCCAGCTCTTGTCTGATTGTGCTTACTCTGGTTGTATCCTTTGTCTATAACTTTCTGAGATGGCAGCTAGTCTATGGATACTACCTTTTCTTGGCCTTTCTTTATGATACTAAAAGTAAACAAAAGGGCAATGGTCATCTTTTCGATGCGTTCATCTCCTACAATGTTCATGATGAGGACTGGGTTTACTCTGAGATGCTGCCAGTGTTGGAGGGAGAACAGGGCTGGAGGCTGTGTCTTCACCACAGAGACTTTCAACCAGGTAACTATACTTTTCCTACAAACGAGGGCTACTTTTGAGAAATGTAGTGTAAAGTAGCAGAGCATGATGAATGAGTCATTTGGTCTCAAACAAGATTGCCTGTTCTAGACTCAAGATATAATAATAACCTGATCTTTCAAATAAGATAAAACGCAAGCCCTATTTATACAGGACTTTCAACTTCCTGATTCTAGGTTTATTTTTAATTCTCTCAAATAATTTATTTTTGAGCAATTTTTCCTGGGACACTAATTTACAATTGCGTGGCAGGGCTTACTGGTTTATTTGGCAGGGATATTTACTAAAAGGTTGAAGGGTTTAGGGCAAAGTTGAATCAGCAACTAATTTCAGCCAAACAAACAGCCTAACTAACAGCCTATTTTTAGCCTACAAACCCTATTACAAAAATGTTGGGACACTGTACAAATTGTGAATAAAAACAGCTTCTAGTTGCTCAACTTCTTTGTTGCAACTTCCTCTTTAGTATGTGGTCATTGTCATGTTGGAAAATGCAAGGTCTTTCCTGAAAGAGATGACGTCTGGGAGCATATGTTGTTCTAGAACTTGGATAAACCTTTCAGCTTTGATGGTGCCTTTCCAGATGTGTAAGCTGCCCATGCGAAACACACTCATGCAACCCCCATCCCATCAGAGATGCAGGCTTCTGAACTGAGCGCTGATTAAAACTTGGGTTGTCCTTGTCCTCTTGAGTCCGGATGACATGGCCCTAGTTTTCCAAAAAGAACTTAAAATTTTGATTTGTCTGACCACAGACCAGTTTTCCACTTTGCCACAGTCCATTTTAAATGAAATGGCTTCTTTTTATAATCTATAGAGTTTTAGCCGGCAACAGCGAATGGCAATGTTTTCTGGAAGTATTCCTGAGCCCATGTTGTGATTTCTATTACAGTAGCATTCCTGTCTGTGATGCAGTGCCGTCTAAGGGCCCGAAGATCAGAGGCGTCCAGTATGGTTTTCCGGCCTTGACCCTTATACACAGAGATTGTTCCAGATTCTCTGAATCTTTGGATGATATTATGCACTGTAGATGATGATAAGGCGGCAGTAGCTCAGTGAGGCGGCAGTAGCTCAGTGGGTAGAGTGGTCGATTCCCGCTCTCCCCACAGTTCATACTGTCGTTATGTCCTTGGGCAAGACACTTAACCCACCTTGCCCCCAGTGACTGTAACACTGGTAATTACATTAGAACAATGTAAGTCGCTTTGGATAAAAGCGTCAGCTAAATGAATAAATGTAAATGTAAATGATAACTTCAAACTCTTTGCAATTTTTCCTGAGAAACTCTTCTCTGGCTCTGTTCCACATTGGTGGAATGATCTTCCTGCTGCTACAGGATCAGCAGATTCTATAGCCATCTTTAAAAAAAATGTCTAAAAACACACCTCTTCCATCAACACCTGACTGACAAACGCTGAATTCTATTTCCTTTCTATCGATTCCTTCTCTTTAAAAAAACTGCAAAAATAAAAATAAATAAATAAATTTTTTCCTATCCTTAGCTTTGTAAACTGTGCTAAGTTTAAACTGACTAGTTTTTTGTGCACTTATGCTTTTTGTACCTTGTGTTGTTCAAATTGCTTCCATTGTTTTCCTCACTTGTAAGTCGCTTTGGATAAAAGCGTCTGCTAAATGACTAAATGTAAATGTAATTTGTTTTCACAGGAAAACCCATTGTAGAGAACATCACAGATGCCATCTACGGCAGCAGAAAGACCATCTGTGTAATCAGTCGGAACTACCTGCAAAGTGAGTGGTGCTCCAGGGAAATTCAACTGGCCAGGTGGGAGCTCTATTCCTCAAGTTGTTCTCTCCTTACTCTGCTCCTTACTAACTTACAAATGGTGGTAGTGGTTAGTAGAGTCTAACAGCAAGGACTTGCTGGATGTGACCTCTGTAGTGCAGGGCCATTCTGGGTGGGATTTAGGCATGTTCTTAACTCTGTCAGGGTTTCCAATTGCTTTAGTAAGTTTAAGGATGAAGTTTTGACCTGTTTTTAACTGCAATTTAACATTGTGCAATCCGTTTGGCATTACAACATTATGGTGTGTTGCAAATAATTTCCCAAATCCTGTGATTACCGTATTTTTCGGACTATAAGTCGCACCTGAGTATAAGTCGCATCAGTCCAAAAATACATCATGACGAGGAAAAACATATATAAGTCAGACCGACTATAAGTCGATTCATTTAGAACCAAGAGAAAACATTACCGTCTATTTACATGTGTTTATGCGTGTGTACATGTGTAAATACACACACGAATCTCTCTCCTGGCATTTTCTCAAAAGTTACGTATTTATTATTTCTTAAACATTGTCAACACATTAACTGTGCACCACACCTCATTCATTGTTTTACTGATTATATTTCTGCTAGAGGTTAATACTAGAGTTGCTGTCGTTTTGTGAACAGGGCATTTTGTTTGTGCTAGCTAGCTTACATGCTAGCGGGTTTTTAGCAATTGAGTTAGCGCTAGCATACCTCGAGTGTTGTGCTTCATTTATTTAAAATCCAAGACCAAGAACAGATATTGGTAATCTGGCAAGTCTGGCAAGGCAAGTTATTCAGCTAATGGTACACAATAGTACACAGAACAACAGGCTGAATATGTATATTAACGTAACACATTAACAGTTAGCTACATATTAGCATAGCACTCACTCCAAACTTTCTTTCTGCTGCTCGATTAACATGTTACCGCTGGCTGCATATTTTACTATCTGCAGTTTGTAATCTGCAGAATAGGATTTTCTTTTGGTGGCATTTTGTTTGCATTCAGTCTTTCTCAGTTGTCTTTAAGTTAATATTTCAGTTAACAGTTTTCAGTGGTAGGCTACAGGCGCACTGAGCAGCATAGAGCGCCCTCTCGTGGCTGTAGACGGTAATGTTTTCTATTGGTTCATTTCTCTTGGTTCATTTCTCTCGGTTCATTTTTATCGGTTCATGTCAAATAAATTGATAAATAAGTCGCACCTGACTATAAGTCGCAGGACCAGCCAAACTATGAAAAAAAGTGCGACTTATAGTCCGGAAAATACGGTAGATACATATCTATTAAGGGTGTAACACTACACAAAAGTCACATTTCGGTATAACATCGACACACAACTCTCGACTTATCCAACATGTTCCCACACAGGAGACCTTAATGATGTGCATCACACTGTGCTCCAGAGGAGAGAGCAAACCAGACAGAAGTGAAATGTGCTGAAATGTAGATCTACCTTATGATGGTTTACTATAGGTTTCATATTATTATATAGTTATCCATCCATCCATCTTCTAGCGGTTATCCGGGACACTTCCTCCCACTACAAGCCTGTTTTAATTTTTTTTTTTTATCTTGCAAAATTTTTTAATCAACATTTATTTTTACTTTAACCATGGATTTTACCTTATGCCAAATTCATATGATTACATTTTTATTTATTTATTTATCAATCTGAAGCTAGGTCAGTCAACAAAATGTGTAGTGTTCTACCCCTAATAGTCATGTGTCTAAATTTTTTTTCACCGATTCGATTTGTATTATATTTCTTTGTGTGTGTCAACAGCTTCCGGCTTTTTGATGAGCAGAAGGATGTGTTGATTTTGGTGTTTTTGGAGGATATTCCCTCCTGGCAGCTGTCTCCATACTATCAAATAAGGCGAGTGGTTAAGAAACGCACATACCTCAGCTGGCCTCAGGCTGCTCAGCACAAAGGAGTCTTCTGGCAGAAAATAAATCAAGCTTTGAAAATACCTGACATTCCCAAAAACAGCAAACAACATTTTGTTGAAGCAAATGATGTCTGAAGGTTGTCTTATCACCCAAAATCACGGAAGACTGTAAAAGAATGTTTTAGTGTTTGGTTTAGATATCTTTCATGAAACACTAAACATCATTCTATAATGCTTGAGTGAGTTATTTTAGTCAAAAAGTGTGTGGGTGAAGCTTTTTGTGTAAACATAATATAATATCAATAATTTGTTGTGCAGAATAAAAAATAACTTTATAAAACATTCTGTGAAAACATTTACTTCAAAAGCCATTCTCTTTAATCAGTAGAACTCAGGTACATAACGTGCCACATCCTGAATTCCACCGTTTCTGACGAGGCTAATAATGATAAACAAATGCCTACAAAAGTACATAGTACACACATAAAATCACATGACCAAATTGAATCTATATTTTTACTCTATATATCCTTGTATCTAACTAAAATTATATTATATTATTATATTAAACTAAAATTCCAATGACCATAGTAATTGCCTTTTGGGATTTTCCCTCAGGGGTCCCTTTTGTTTTTCTTGGGCTTGTAACCTGGTTGCTCCCCAGAGGATTTGAATCCCCAACACCTCCACCTTCAAAACAAGGCAGCAGCACAACCTCTCCACCTTGATAACCTTTTTCAAAACCTGTGCAATTTGAATAGCCTTGATATTAGAAGAAATGCTGTTGTTTCATTTGTTATTGCCTTTAGAGTGCAAACATTAGATTTTAGCAAAAATGTTTATCAGTTTACTCTCACAGAAGGAGCTTTTGGGAACCTGTCCTCTGTCCATCCAAAATTTACAGCAAATAAATCTTTCCAACAATAAATTTTGGTCTCTTGATTTTCTTGTTAACATTAAAGCAAGTCTGTACAGTACAGTTGTCTGTAAAAAAACAAGACAATCTCACAAACCTTCTCAGCTTTGATCTATCTTGATGTAAGTAATAACCCTTTAATGTGTGATTGCCTTAAAGCTGGATTTCAGCAATCGGTGCAAACCAACAACCAAACACAGGTTATAAATGGCCGACAGTACAAGTGTGTATCTCCTGTCACTCAACAGGAACAGAGGTTTCTAGACTTTGACACAAGCTCATGTTGGATAGACCTCGGTTTTCTGTGCTACATTTCCAGCTCTTGTCTGATTGTGCTAACTCTATTGGTATCCTTTGTCTACAACTTCCTGAAATGGCAGTTAGCCTATGCATACTACCTTTTCCTGGCCTTTCTTTATGACATTAAAAGCAGACAAAAGGGCAATGGTCATCTTTACGATGCGTTCATCTCCTACAATGTTCATGATGAGGACTGGGTTTACTCTGAGATGCTGCCAGTGTTGGAGGGAGAACAGGGCTGGAGGCTGTGTCTTCACCACAGAGACTTTCAACCAGGTAACCACTCTATGTGGGGACAAATTCTGACACTCCTCTTCCTTAACCCCAATTCTCACTGATATGGCCCTGCTCTGCCATGCACAGCAAATTTGTAATGTTGTTTTCAATGAGACAATTTAGTAATAAGTAATACAAGAATATACCAACAAACTTTCCTCATTTAAATATTTTAAGTGTTTATTTACACAATTAAGCATTAAATGCAATAAGATCTGCCAAAAAAATGCTTTTTTGTGGTCAATGTAACGAGGAAAAACCCTGTTAAGTAATGTTTATTTGAACAACAAAGTAAGCTCAAACTAAACTTGTTTTCTGGTCCCTCCTCTTCTGAATAAACACTTTTTTTGGTTCCACACACGTCTTTATACACAGCTTTTAGCATGCTATCTCATACTTCCCGCGCATGCTCTTTTGATCTGCTCGGGGCTCCGCAGCGGATCTGAAACACATCCAGTGGGCGGTTGTCTGCAACGTTGTTCCGCAGCGGAGCTGAGCCGCATGCAGTGTAAATTGTGGGTTAGATTCAGTGCCCAATGTTTTACAGATACTCCCTTATGTAACATTAAGTAGTAAAGCCAGCAAACCTTGAGTAAGAACATTTTTGCAGGAAATATCTGCAAACATAAGATATCTCTACCAGGATATAATGTATATGCAACTGCTCTTGACATGTCCTGCGTAAAAAATTAAATAATTGACTAAAACATAATTAGATTATCACTGGGTTTGTCACGTCTTTATCTTAAGGAGTATATTTTTGCAGGTAAACTTAATGTAGAGAACATCACAGATGCCATCACAGAAAGACCATCTGTGTAATCAGCCAGCACTACCTGCAGAGTGAGTGGTGCTCCCGGGAAATACAAATGGCTAAGTGGGATTGCCATTGATTATACTGAACAAATTTTTTATTTGCTGGAAACAATTTTATTTAAATTGACCCTAACTATTTAAACTTTTGTTTCTGCAGCTTCTGGCTTTTTGATGAGCAGAAGAATGTGTTGATTTTGTCGTTTTTGGAGGATATTTCCTTTTGGCAGCTGTCTCCATACTTTAAGATGATGCGAGTGGTTAAGAAACGCACATGCCTCAGCTGGCCACAGGCTGCTCGGCACAAAGGAGTCTTCTGGCAGAAAATTAATCAGGCTTTGAAAATTGACAAAAGTCCTAATAACCCCAAACATCTCATCATTGACCCAGTGGACACATGTTGATTTCCACGCCCATAAATCTGTTTTAATAGATTTTGCATAAAGCATATTGTTATTACGGAAATGTTATGTTTCTTATTAGACCTTTGCACAGAGCAGAGAAAGATCCCAAGGCAGCTGGGATCATAACTATGAGTTATTACTGGTATAGATTATGCAACGGTGTAAACCGTGTAAGACCAGGCCTTTTGTCCTGGATCATTACTGATATGTGCTAATGTTGTCTGATAATAAAAAACAATAAAGATTTAAAGCATTCCTTATGCTACCTACTGTCTGCTTCATATAATGTGAATATTGGAAGACATTTTAGCATTTCTCAATTGGCCAACTTCTGTATTTACAAATTTTTTTAAAGAGCCTAATTCACACTGTTTTTAACACAGCATAATAAACACTTACCACCACCAGGAAATAAGTAGGTAATAAAGAAGCAATTTATGTAAGTGTTTGTGTAGGGGGTAGGGTTAGGGGGGCTTCACTGAAATAGTTTTATTTATTTTCCATACTTCCATATATACATTCACAAATATACACAACTATAATATAATATTGTATAATTAGAGAATTCACCTTTCCATAAAAAGTGAAGAATGGTGACCATATTTTATTATAATCTTTTTTTAGTTATATTTCTCCAGTGTTAAGTGATCCGTAGCCAGTCATTTTTTGAGTCAAAACCTTAAATGACAATATAGATAAACAGGCCAAAAAGGTGGAAGGGGTTAGAAGCCCTTTTCTGGTCAGTCTGGTGTCAGTCATGTCTCTAATGTTATTGTACCTATTTAGGCCCAAAGTTATAGGACTATATAGATTTGGACCATTAAGTCTGTTCTGGTCATCCATTTTTTTTTCAGCTCAACATCTAATTGCTTGGTTTATGATGCTAATTTGAGACTTATATTTAGGTTTAAACACATCTGAAGCTTTCACTAACAAATTCTGCTGCTTATTAAAAAATGTAGTAATAGTATTTTGTAAACACTTCCTCTACTGTAAATGTATCCCGATCCCTAAAATACTTTTTAGTATAAAGTACTTTCAAAGGAAATGATTTCACTCTAATAATTATGGCTGCAACAAACAATTAATTAATTAATTAAAATAATCTAACCTTGGAAGAAACAAGTCCAAATAAGGGTCTCTTAGAATGTGATTGGGGCAGAAGATTCAAAAATACGATGTGTTGATATTTATAAAGCTACCACAGACTTCTATAAGTCACTTAGCACTGGTTTCACTTCTTCTAAGGTTGTTCCACAAGGTTTAGCGTCAGAGCCTGTTGTGTCCTTTTTATATTAATTAGTTGTGAAAAAAAGGACATACAGAGTAGTTTCTTAACCTTATTGTTTACGCCTATTGAACCTATGCATATTATATTTAATATTTATAGTTGTTTGAAACATTGGATAAATCTAAACTATTGCTTTTGATAAACATAGATGTAGTATTGGCTGTTGTGCAACAGTGGCCTCACACTGGTTTCCTGTTTCTTCACTGAAGCGAGTCAGACTGTTTTTAGAAAATGCTTTAGAAAATTAAAGTGCTAAATTGTTGACTACAGAAAACTGCATTAGATAAAACAGTTAAACACCCCAAATTTATTGAAAAACACCTTCTTGCACCAGTTATTTTATTTGGGCAGAAAATTAGGATACAGATGAAGGAACCAGAAAAGGGGAAGAAGTCGGATCATCTAGCCCTTCCTACTTTGACTTCTTAATTATGCATGCTGTTTATTCAGATGTGACTTTTGGCTCCTCAATTGCAGACGTGTTTTCGAAAGAGCTGGTAAGTGCTCTGAGATAACACCAACATACAGTATTTTGCAGTATTTTCTCTCTTAAACGAGTAAAATAGAAAATTATTGTTCCAGGCCAATTTTCAGGTTTACAGTTTCTCAATATAAGACATGTTTCCTTCATACCATGCTTTGACAGCATACTCTGCAAATAACATTTAAATTATTCCAGCAACACAGGCTCTTAACTGTGGTATTTTTTTGTAAAACTGCGATTTTATACACCACAAAATTTTATCTAAAGTGATTATTTTGCTGGTGTTGAAAAATGGTAACACTTCACAAATAAAGTGTCATTTGTTAAAATATTTATGAATCTTTGTTATGTTATTTAATGAAAACTAAGATTAACAAATAACTGCACTGTGGTTGTGCACACCAGGTGTGTGTTTTAATTAACCATGAAAGGGACACTATATGATTGCATTTTTAAACTACAAGTGGATAGGCTATAGACTAAAATTAATTATTTAGATATCCCCTATCCAAAAAAGTAAATGTAATTTATATTGTGGGCTAAAAATAAAAAATATCAGTATTGCTATTGGCGATATTTGCCCTGTATTTACTTGGTATCGATCAATACAAAATTTTGCAGTATCGCCCACTTCTAGCAGGAGTCCCACAGGTTGAGCTGCGCAGCACCAGAGTCATGTGACAATGTAGGCCTCTAAACAAATAGTCTACTACCAATAATCATAATTATGGAAAACATGTTTGAATTTTAAATGCATATTTTTGGGAAGTTGTCTGAGTCAAACACGGTCAAACTTGTCATTTTTTAAATAATCGCTTGTTTGGTTTGTGCTTCAGCGCTGCCTCTTTCTCTGTTCTCCCTCTTCTGTCCCTCACACAGCACCAAACTGATCTCAGATCTGCCGCTCGAGTCTGAGATAGAGACCGCAGCACAAGTTTAACTAAGACCAACTGTGGAAATGCGGCTATATTTACAGTTTAATCTGTACAATTAGTCACTGTAAGAATGATTAAAAACTCAGAGACAGAGTGAAGACATGTGTTGGACAGAAACATTAGTGAAGTCTGAGTGTGGACAGACAACAGCCAGGGATTTAGCTCTATTTACAGCAGAATGAAGGTAGCCTACATTGCTAAACAGTGCTAACAATAAAGTTAATATGGCTAATACTTAAGTCTGAGACTTTTTCTGCAGCGTTGATTAAACCATTTAAACTAACTCTTAAACAGGCTAGCAGCAGCCCTGGCCTATTAGGTGAGCTTTGATAATGAGCTGTTGTTAATTGGAACTAAACACATAGGCTATTGTAGTTTTCTACTAAAAACCTGGTTCGTTAAATGAAGGTAGAGCTGTGTGAAGGTGTCATCACAAACAATCATCGCAAACAAATCATGATGCAAACATAGGTCCACGGTTCAGCTTAATAGGGAATAGCAGCAGGGAAAAGAGAATATTAAAATATTTTGTCTTCTTATTTTCATGCAGTCTCAGCTGTAAAAATTGGAGGGTATATGTTAGATGAATTATTATTACATTATTAGTATGACTTGAACTAGGTAATGATACTTTTCCAACAAGCTAGTGCTAGTTTTAAGAGATGTAGTGTAAAGTTGCATAGAGCAGGTACGATGACCAGGAAGCGGGTACAGATAAAGAACTATAATACATCTAATTATTATTATAAATTGAAAAAGATTATTTAAAAAAAAAAAAACATGTGCAGTCTGTATTATAGTTTGTCTAGTCCATCAACTCACAGTCTTCAATACTGGAAGTGAATCCTTTAGGTCTCAGCCAAGATTTCCTCTTTAAGACTCAATATAATCATCTGACCTGTATTTTGAAAGGTCAGATAAAACGCAAGCAAAGTTTGTGACCCTAACAGGACTTTCACTTCTGATTATCAGTTTCTTTAAGTTCCCCATAAATTATTCTAAAGTCTCTGAAAGCACTTTTTTTATCCTTGTTTTCAACTAAATGTTTTTGATTTTGGATTAGTCAGTGGCTGTACAAAAAACATAGACGTGTGAATAAAATTGATCTACTGTGTAGCACCTTAAATGACAGATAGTATTAACTCAAGCCACCTCTGAACCTAGTAAATTTGTAAGGCTATCATACAGAATACCACAAACACATTTACGGAGGCAGAAAGACCATCGGTGTAATCATTCTATACTACCTGCAGAGTGAGTGCTCCAAGGAAATCCAAATCCAACCTCAATTCTTCCTCTCATTACAAGCTCACAGGAGGATGACAAGAAACAGGGCGAGAGAGAGAGGGTTGGATATTAGGCACATGACCCGTCCGAGATTCAAACTGGGTATGTGTGCTTGAGTATTTGTGAGTGCTCTACCAACTGAACGGAACTTGGTGCCCCCCATTTTTCTGTCTTTTTTATTTATTTTTTTTATTATCAAATTTAGATGACGGATGTACAGTTGCATGAAAAAGTATCTGAAACTTTTGGAATTTCTCACATTTCTGCATAAAATCACCATCAAATGTGATCTGATCTTTGTCAAAATGAAAAAAACAGTGACTGCTTTAACTAAAACCACCCAAACATTTATAAGTTGTAATATTTTTAATGAGGATAACATGCAAACAATGACAGAATGGGGAGAAATAAGTAACTGAACCTTCTGCCTAAGGAGACTTTATGAGCAATTAATACCAATTTTTACCAAACAATTTAAGTCAGGGGTGTGTCCAATCACTGAGGAGTGGCTTAAAGCTGCCCTGCTCATTATAAAACACACACCCGGTAAGAATTGTGTCTTGATGAGAAGCATTGTCTGATGTGCACCATGGCTCGCTCAAAAGACCTGCGATTTTGATTTGTATAAAGCTGGGAAAGGTTACAAAACCATCTCTAAAAGTCTGGATGTTCATCAATCCACAGTTAGAGAAATTGTCTACAAATGGAGAGAGTTCGGCAGTTTTTTGCTTCTCTCCCAAGGAGTGGTAGTCCACCAAAAATGACGAACATTAAACGTGCAATGTTTTTTTTTTTTTAGACAGCAGTGGCTTCCTCCAGACAGTTGAAGGAGGATGGATGCTGCAACAGGACAATGACCCAAAACACAGAAGTAAATCAACCTCAGAATGGTTTCAGAAGAACAAAATACACGTTCTGGAGTGGCCAAGTCAAAGTCCTGAACTGAATTAATAAAAAAAGACTTTAATGTTTAAATAGGATTGAAAACTGCACAGAAACCTTGGCATTGCATTTATCAAATAAAAAAAATATTTATTTTTTATTAAACTGGCATTTAGAAGGTCAAATGTTTGAACTGAAGTTACATTTGCTATACATTAAGAGGACTTATGTAAATGAACAAATCTGTGTAATATGTTTAAATAGGACCCAGTGACCTAAAATATTTTTTTATAAAGAAGGGCCAAAAGGTTAAAAAGCTACTAACTACATATTTTCTCTTTCACTAGGGGCAGAGTATTTTTACCCCCCTTTCCCTGTCCCTGGTTTGAACCTCTTAGTTCATGTTTTCTGGAAACCTGTAGGTACTGTGTGGTAAATACAATGGTTCATTGTTCGTTGTGATATTATGCTGTATTGTTTTAAGGGGATATGTGCTTCTGTTAGAAATGAGTCTCAGTTAATCTGAAAGGAGAATGTCAGATGTGGTTTATGAGTTCAGATTTGAAAAGGTGGAAGCACCTTGCCTCCAGTGGTGTTCCAGCTGTAACACTGGTGTATCAATATGTGTGTGTGAATGAGTGAATGGAAGCTTAATGTAAAGAGCTCTGAGTGGCTAGAAGGTGCAAAAGCGCTATATAATATCCATGCCACTTTCTTAAAACAATGTCTGTGGTGTTTGAATGATGTACACAGGGGTTTATTGGGTGGTTGTGCGACTGTATTGTTTTAGGAGGACATGCACTGTCTAAAAACAGTGGTGTTGTGCTTGAGTGATGCTGAATTGTACACAGAAATGTTTTTTTTAATATTCAACTATTAGCCACAATTTACAGACATTAACCTATTTGAATAGGTTTTTAATTGTTTAATTTAATATGTTTGATTTGTCTAATTCAAAAATGTAATGTTTACACAGCTGTTTTCAAACCCCTCCCCCCAACTGTCACTATATTACTACTAACCGATTTGTACTTACAATTAACTATGTCAAACTAATATTACAGTACTGTCACAGTGGCCTCACTCTTATTTCCTGTGTATTTATCTTCACTATTGAAAATCAGTTATCAGTTAGACACACTGTCTGATTCAGTTTCATTTACACACCCTTTACTTGAGACCTGAAAAAGTGTACAGCTGCATAAGCCATAAAAAGGAAGTAGGGTGAGCTACACCCTCCTACTTTGACTTCTCAGTCCTGATTTTTGCCATTTCAATGTCTTACAACAAGCTGGTAAGTGCATTGAGATATCATCTTCACATAGATTCTGAAATATATCAGAAAGTTTTACTAATGTTTATATTGAGCATAGTGTGATTTACATATATGTATGTCAACATACGGTATTTGAAAGTATGTTCTTTGTGTGAAATAGATAATGTTCCAAAACATCATTAATCTTTGTTTTCTTTATACCATGCTTTGACCAAATACTCCGCAGAAAACAAACTGTATTTGAATAATTCCAGCAACACAGCACAGCGGGTGATTTTATACTAACTGCATTACTTTTATTACAAAAAGTACAGGATGTTCTCTGTGGAGCTGAAATCGACAGTAAAAGAAGCAGAGTGTTTTTTAATACCCCCGTGTGCAATTAACAATTTAAAATGTATTGATAACTATTTTTCTAAGATAAAATGCATAGAAATCTGACTTGAAACTGTATATTTCTTCTTTCTCTTCAGATAAAAACACAACCCAGCCACCTGAAAAAAACTACTTAATAACTTGTATCTAACGATGTCCATCCATGCTGCCACTTTGGTCTTTGTCCAGCTTCTCTCTTTTTTCTCCCCTTTGCTGTCATTTTCTCTAAAAAACTGCAACATCTCTTACTCTGAGGATATATCTATTGTTTCTGTCTCATGCAATGGCCGTGTCCTCAAGAACATACCTGATGAAATTCCCTGTGATTCCACCTACCTGGATCTGGGCTTCAATAGGATTTCAGTGATAAAAGCAATGGATTTAACACATTTATCTAAACTTACCTTTCTACTAATTAATAACAATAGAATCAGTCACATTGAGGACAATGCTTTTGCAAACTTGAAAATGCTGAAAAGTCTTCGGATTTTTACTAATAAACTCACAAATCTGACAGACAACATGTTTGTAGGACTGGAGAATTTGGTATTAGTAAATATAATGAAAAACAAGATTGCTTACATCTCCTCAAAAGCTTTTCAGCCTTTGGTCAGTTTAAAGACAATAATGTTGGACAATAACAATATTCATCACATTCAGAACATTGCTAAACTCTTCCAACTCCCAAATATAAAAGAAATATCTCTTGTGAACAACAATATAACATCTTTTGATTCAGATGAACTTCTATTCAACTCAACTGTCGCAGAAATAGATTTAAGATTTAATTCACTCAGAAAGTTTAGCCTAACACGAGACATCTTTCCTCATCTTCAGACACTCTACCTTGAAAAGTGTAGCAACAACATTACGTGGTACGTTGCAAACAAGACCTTTCTTAGAAGTGTAACCAATTTGTACTTGCACAAGATGTTTAACTTAAATACATATAATGCCATTGTTAACAGCACCATCTCATTAAAAACTGTACATTTGATTGAAATGCATCAACATTTTATAAAAGAAGTCTGTTCAATTCCTTCTCTAACAACTCTTTATTTCTCTGGGGGCACAACTGAGACAATAGACGACCATCTGTTTTGGCCTTGCTCACGTCTAACAGGGCTCACTGTATCTATGACCAACTTGAAAGAACTGCCTGATCAATCTCTACAGTCATTGACACAAATCAGAGTTCTTAAATTAAATAACAACCAACTTTCCAAAGTACCACGTGCAATACAAGGACTGTCCACACTGGAAACCCTGGATCTGAGCTCAAATTTTATTAGTGACCTTGACTGCCTTGACTTTGCAAATTTGTCAAAGTTAACAACGCTTGACCTTTACAATAATCATATTGCCAAACTCCCAGAGTGTGTTTTTCAAAACCTATGCAATTTGAAGAGCCTTGATATTAATAGAAATGCTGTTGTTTCATTTGTTAATGCCTTTAAAGTCAATATGTCCCAACTGCAAAAATTAGATTTTAGCAAAAATGTTTATCGTTTACACTTCAGAGAAGGAGAGTTTGAGAACTTGTCTTCCCTTAATAGTTTGAATATCGAGTCTGATCAGTTTCTCATGGCACAAGACGGTGCTTTTAAAGGGCTTGATCATCTCCACTTTCTAAGAATTACTACAAGGGCATATTCAAAAGAGATTTTTGAAGGGTTGTCACAACTAGAATTTCTAAAATTACATCTAACTTTTGACAGGAAAATGAAAAGCTATTATGATGAGGAGCCACCTTTCTCTGGTTTAACAAACTTAAAAAGCCTTGTACTGTTTGTTAATAACAAATATACTTCGGTTCTCTCACCAGATCTGCTCAGTGGTCTAAAATCATTGGAGTACTTAAAGGCTGACAATTTCTTCCAAACTTCAATCCATCCAGACACATTTAAATACACTCCTTGTTTACTAAGCCTGGAAATAATCAACAGTGGTTTGTCAATGTTACCTTCTGAGCTTTTTCATCCAATTCAGCATTTACTGCGAATTAATCTTTCTAACAATAGATTTTGGTCTCTCGATTTCCTTGTTAACCTGAAAACTCTTCGCTCTCTGAAAGCCAGTACAAATCAGTTGTCTGTCATAAATGAGACGATCTTACAAACCCTCCCAGCTTTGATCTATCTTGATGTAAGTAATAACCCTTTAATGTGTGATTGCCTTAATGCTGGATTTCAGAAATTGGTGAAAACCAACAACCAAACACAGGTTATAAATGGCCAACAGTACAAGTGTATATCTCCTGTCACTCAACAGGAACAGAGGTTTCTAGACTTTGACACAAGCTCGTGTTGGATAGACCTCAGTTTTCTTTGCTACATTTCCAGCTCCTGTCTGATTGTGTTTATTCTATTTGTATCTTTTGTCTACAACTTCCTGAAATGGCAGTTAGTCTATGCATACTACCTTTTCCTGGCCTTTCTTTATGATAATAAAAGCAGACAAAAGGGCAATGGTCATCTTTATGATGCGTTCATCTCCTACAATGTTCATGATGAGGACTGGGTTTATTCTGAGATGCTGCCAGTGTTGGAGGGAGAACAGGGCTGGAGGCTGTGTCTTCACCACAGAGACTTTCAACCAGGTAATCGCTATACGCTGTGTCCATAATTATTAGGCAAGTGATTATTTTGACCATATCCTCATTTTATCCATAATTTCCAACTCCAAGCTGTAACAACCTGAATCCTAATTGGATTTAATAAATATCAGGTGATGTGTATTTCTGTAACAAAGGAGGGTGTGGCCATCAAGGTGTGCATAATTATTAGGCAGATTCTTCTCCTCAGGAAAAATGGGCCAACAAAGAGATTTAATTGACTCTGAAAAGTCAAAAATTGTAAAAAGTCTTTCACAGGGATGCAGCACTCTTGAAATATCAAGATATTGGGGCGTGATCACCGAACCATCAAACGTTTTGTAGCAAATAGTCAACAGGGTCGCAAGAATTGTGTCAGGAAGAAAAGACGCAAATTAACCATTATAGATTTGCAAAGAATCAAACGTGAAGCTGCCAGGAACCCATTATCCTCCAGTGCTGCCATATTACAAAACTACAACCTACCTGGAGTGTCAAGAAGTACGAGGTGTTCAGTTCTCAGAGACATGGCCAAGGTAAGAAAGGCTGAAACCAGACCACCTCTGAACAAGACACAGAAGTTGAAATGTCAAGAATTGGCCAAGAAATATCTGAAGACAGATTTTTCATAAGTTTTGTGACTGATGAGATGAGAATGACTCTTGACGGACCAGATGGATGGGCCCGTGGTTGGATCAGTAACGGACACAGAGCTCCACTTCGACTCAGATTCCAGCAAGGTGGAGGTGGGGTGCTGGAATGGGCAGGTATATTAAAGATGAGCTCGTTCAAAATCAACTCTCAGACCTACTGCCAATTTTAGAAGACAATTTCTTAAAGCAGTGGTACAGGAAAAAGTATTTCAAGAAGACTGATTTTTATTCAAGACAACGCCAGTTAAGGCCTGAAAAACTAATGACATGGCCCCTTCTTTACCTGACTTAAACCCTACTGAGAACTTTTGGGCCCTTCTTAAGCAGGACACTTACAGTGAAGGTAAACAGTACACCTCTCTGAACAGTGTCTGGGAGGCTGTGGTTGCAGCTGCACAAAAAGTTGATTCTGAGCAGATCAAGAAACTGACTTACCTCGTTAATGGAAGGCTCGTGACTGTTATTAAAAAGAAGGGTGGTGTTGTTTTTTTTTTTTTTCAGAAATGTTTATTTGTAATTGTTGAGTTTGTTTATTATTCTCATTTTAACAGGTAAAAATAAACAAGTTAGATGGGAAAATCTTTGTTTTTCATTTAGTTGCATAATAATTCTGCACACTAATAGTTGCCTAATAATGGTGTACATGTAGATATTCTCTTAAGAAAGCCAAAACTGCCCTTTTACTACTTAAATGTTCAGGTTTGAGGGTTTGTTAACATTTTGGATTGACCAAGAGCACTGTAGTAGGAAGAATATCAGATAAAATCAGGTAAGGGAGCAACAACTTTTGACTTTGTCTGCGTGACAAAATAAATAATTGACTGAAACATAATTAGATTACCACTGGGTTTGTCACAGCTTTATCTTAAAAAGTATATTTCTGCAGGTAAACCAATCGTAGAAAACATCACAGACGCAATCTACGGTAGCAGGAAGACCATCTGTGTAATCAGCCGGCACTACCTGCAGAGCGAGTGGTGCTCCCGAGAAATTCAAATGGCCAGGTTGGATTGCCATTAATTATATTGAACAGATTTTTTTTATTTGCTGGAAAAAAATATAATTAAATTGACCTAAATTATTTAAACTTTTGTTTCTGCAGCTTCCGGCTTTTTGATGAGCATAAGGATGTGTTGATTTTGGTGTTTTTGGAGGATATTCCCACTTGGCAACTGTCTCCGTACTATCAAATGAGGCAATTGGTAAAGACACGCACATACCTCGGCTGGCCACAGGCTGCTCAGCACAAGGGAGTCTTCTGGGAAAAAATAAATCAAGCTCTGAAAGCATGCAAAAGCCTCAATGATCACAGACACCTTATTATTGAACCAGAGGACATGTGAGTTATTTTTACGCCTTTAAATTTGTTTAAATATATTTTGTGTAAATATTAATATATATAATGTTTTACATTAGATATGCACCTTTCTTCTTGCAATCCCCTTGTTCTTTTACAGCTGTATTAAAGCAAATCTGATATATAGCTCTGACCATAATTTGACTGACTAAGAAACTAGTATTTTGGTATAATAGTAGCCTGCATAGTAACGTTAGTTATGTGGTTATGTATTCAATACCAATCAATGTGTGCTGCTGAAAATAGGGAATCTGAAGTGATACCCCAACACAATAAAACTATAAAAGTAATCAACTGACAATATTTGTTATTTAGTAAACAAAGAAAAAAACTTGCTTTAAGTCATTCAGGCTTAAGCTTTAGTTTATTGGATTAGTTATCAATTTAAATGTACATGATATCATTTGTGTTTTTTCTTTAACGCAACATCCAACAATGCAATCTCTGTGTGTCTGTTAATCACCAAAATCATGGAAATAGATTTTTAGCTTAAAAGGATTGGTCATCACTCCAGGGTTTGATTACTTTATAAACATCAAAGCTGGCATTATTATTAGTTATAATCCTACCCTTAAAGAGTTTATAATTCTCTAATCTTGTTAATTTGGGTAAAGAACAATTTTAGAGCTTGTGGACTTTCACATCCTTATTTTTGACTGTGTGAAAGTGTAAAAGTCAGAGTAAGTTCTTTTTCTAACTTCGCTCGGTGTTTCACTATGGGAATCGCTTTGGGCGTGACCAACTACGGAAGCTCTTATGACACCACGTCTGTCTTAGACAGACAGGTCGACCTGTGATCCAGGCTCCGCCCCCACCCATATCACTCAGGTCGACCTCCCCCAAACTCATTCGCGCTTTCTTCCCGTGAGGGACTACTAGCTCTCTTAGCACTTCCAACATCCTTGCTGGTTTTCGCTAAACTGTTCATCAGGCGGACCGTCATTGGATTACGCCACCGAACGCGACATCAGTTGGATTGGATAGTGTTGAGTGACATCGTTTTCGGAATAGTGTTCACGTCAAGGTGAGCTATTCTGTTCCAAATATCGCGTATTATATTGCTATAAACGCTTCAGGCTTCACGCGTTAAGGCGAGCCTCTATAGGGCTTACTACCCTTCTAGATCCAGACTAACGTGTTGTGACGAGTCTACTTTTTCTACTCTTCAGCGTCATGTCGACGGTCATTACCCCCGCCAAAGGGAATGATTCGAAGAACAGGGAGGTTGTATCCCGCCCGTGTCCATCTTCATGTGGAGCAACCATCTCGGCAGGGACCCTCACCCAATGTGCATCGTGTGTATGGGCCCAAACACGCTCAAACGCCGCTATGGACCCACAGACGCAGCGCTCACTGTGCTGCCATACCAGTGAAAATTTTAGAAAGAAGGCTGAGAGTTGCGGTGGCTAACCGACAGGACCCATGTCTGTCAGGAGCTACCGCGAAACCTATGGCTACGGACCATCAACCGCGAGCTACCACTAGCTGGGCGGACATGATGGAAGCCGAATCCCGGACATGCCTCCTCTGTTTGAAGGCCTTCTTACACAGGAGGAGGAGAGACCGGTGATGAGGACTCAGATGGCGATGCTAATTCTGACCTCCTCGACTTGGACATGGACGAAGAGGAGGAGGAAGACAACTCTCCTCCCCGTCCAACAGTATAGACCGCCAAGCACGACCGACTCTGCCTCGCAGGTAGACAGTAACCTGTACGAGGTGTGCAAACGAGCCACGGCTAAGCTGGGCCTAGCTTGGCCCGCGGCGCGCAAGATGCGGAGGGATCTGAGAGGGACCTTTATGATGGAAAAAGGCTGCCGCCCGCTCAACCCACCGCTAAACAACTCCTGCCCGCTGTGCCTGCGTGCATGAAAGAGATGTCTCGCCATTGGTGCAGCCCCTTTAAGAGCAAGCTCGGCCAAGGGACATACGAAGCTGGAGATTCAGGATGGGAGAACTGGGGTTGACTGGACCCCAGCGGTAGAGTCTTCAGTGGCCTATCATCTCCACCCGAATCCGACGCTCTATTTCCGCCTCCTCGCAGATTTCGCTGCCAAACAAGATGGAACGTCTCACAGCGTCCGTCTATCAGCGCATGTATAAATACGCGGCACAGTCAGTGTGCTCGCTAAATGCAGTGACTTTACTGTCAGCATATCAGGCAGAGATTCTGGAGGAGATGGGGCGACAGCTAGATACAGGAGTGCCGAACCCAGCACTTTGGGACGAAATATGTGTGGTCAATGATTTAATTCTCCGCTCTTCCCGTGGAGCGGTTCAGGGTGTGGCCGTGATGGGCCTGGCCGCGTCTCAGGTGAGAGAGCGTTATGGCTAAACCTGTCAGGACTGAGTGACGCTCAAAGCGGAGGTGATGGACGCCACGCACGACCCAACCAAAGGTCTGTTCGGTCCAGCTCTCGAAAAGATGAGAGAAACTAGCACCCTCAGAAAACAAGAGGATGAAGCTTTCAACCTCTGTTTACCTCGCAAGCTAGCACAACGCCCACCCGCTCAGCCAGCGCGACAGAGCTTTACAGCATCCGCTGCGGTGAGAGGAGACAGACGGGGCTAGAAACATGAGACCCGCTCCCAGCGGACAACAAACTGGCCAACGTCCGAGGTCGGATGGCTCCGGACCATGGGGAAAGCATTCATTTGCGGCCGCGGCGGCTAAAAACCGGCCGCCCCACCCCGAGGAACGGAAGAAAAAACGTACGACCTAACACACGCATGTTCCCTGCACTTCTCTCCGCCTATAAAGAGAAGGAGGGTTTCCAGCCCGGTTCTGAGTTCAGGAAGGGCTCTCATTGTAAGTTCTCCTCAGGTTCAGAAACAGGAGAAAATTGTTCAACAGTGTCACCAAGCACTCACAAGGTGTGTTCAAACGCCTGTCAGTTCAGGGAATTCACAATAAAGAATGCACTATCGCATCCAAGCCACGAGCTAAGGGCGAGGTGCTCCCCAATTTTAAAACACAAATCAATAAACGTTTTCAATATCGCAGCCAGGCAGACAGCCGAGGGCGATATTTCACATAAACCCCAAAGGGTAAATCGCGCCTCCCTAGCGTCCACCACTAGGGGAGCGCACGCCTTCCAGTGGGGGCAAGCACAGAGACGGTAATGACGTCATCAGGGTGCGCCCCGAGGAAGAAGTATACAAGGGACCTCTGCGCCTGCATACTCAATTGGCGCGCATGCGCAGCACACCCGTGGGTTCTAAATACAATTTCACGGGGGTACAGACTTCAATTTGCCATGAAACCACCCAGATTCAATGGTATGATAGTCTCTGTGGCCGAGGGAGAGTCAGCTCGCGTCCTGGCAGCCGAGATCAACACGCTTTTAGACAAAAGAGCGATCAGAGTGGTGCCAGGGGAAGAATGCTGTCAGGGTTTTACTCCGTACTTTGTGATCCCAAAGAAGGAGAGCACGGCCCTGCGCCCAATCTTAGATCTTCGGTGTTAAACAAGCACCTAAGAAAGTACTCATTCAAAATGCTGTCACACAGATCGCTTTGTCGGGCAATCCGCAGAAACGACTGGTTCGTGACGATAGATCTGTCAGATGCGTATTTTCACATAGACGTTTACCCGTCTCACAGAAAATATCTCAGGTTTGCATACCGAGGCACTGCTTACGAGTATCAAACTATTCCGTTCGGGCTGTCTTTAGCTCCGAGGGTTTTCAGCAAATGCGTGGAAGCGCTCTATTCCCATTGAGAAACAACGGGATAAGAATATTGTCTTACATAGACGATTATCTGATATGCTCCTCGTCAAAAGAGCAAGCAATCAGAGACACAGATACGGTGTTAATTCATCTCAGCAACCTGGGATTCAGAATAAACATGAAAAGAGCCGTTTAGAGCCCTCTCAATACACAGAATACTTGGGGCTCAGTATAAACTCCCTCTCTCATCGAGTCACTCTGACAGAAGGGAGAATAAAATCTTTCACTCAGTGTCTCTCCTGTTTTCAGACGGGAGAGTAGTCCTGCTCAGACTGTGCTTGCGGATGCTGGGTCTAATGGCCTCAGTGATTTCGGTAGTACAACTGGGACTTCTCATGATGAGAGATTTTCAGCGCTGGGTCGCGCACCTGCGTCTGTGCTCTCGGCGACATCTCAGTCGACCGGTGAGAATAACTCAGGTGTGCGTGAGGGCGCTCAGACAGTGGGAAAGCCCGCGACGCTCAGAACGGGATTCCCTTGGGGGCAGTGACGTCAAGAGTTACTATGACGACGGACGCCTCACTGAAAGGCTGGGGAGCAACGCTGATGGGCAGAGTTGTAAATGGCGTGTGGGCTCCACATCTGATTCACAAACACATAAATTACTTGGAGCTGCTAGCTGTGTTTCTAGCTCTGAAACATTTTTTGGGCTTCATAAGGGGCCAGCACGTGTTGGTAAAGACAGACAATTCAACAGTAGTTGCCTATATCAATCGGCAGGGGCACACGCTCTCTTCAACTACATCAGTTAGCAAAAGAGCTAATCATGTGGTGCAACTCAAGGCTTTTATCCATCAGAGCAACCCATGTTCCAGGAATACTGAACAGGGGAGCAGATCTACTGTCCAGAGGAAATCCTCTGTACGGAGAGTGGAAACTTCATCCACAGGTGGTGAAGCAGATATGGCAGAGGTACGGTCAGGCTGCCGAGATCTCTTCGCCGCAGGAAAACGCCCAATGTCCTCTTTATTTCTCTCTAGCGGACGGAAAAGCACCATTGGGTATGGATGCACTAGCTCACCCATGGCCAAACGTCCTGCTGTACGCATTTCCTCCTCTGAGCCTGATTTCACCTACGCTAGCCAGAGTGAGGGAGGTGGGGTTGTCACTCATTCTGATAGCTCCACATTGGACATCCAGACATTGGGTGGCAGAGATAGTTCAACTGCTCTCAGGCCAGCCGTGGCCCCTTCCTCCTCGGAGGGACCTCTTGTCTGCGGGGGAAATTTACCATCCCCACCCAGACAGGATAGCTCTCTGGGCCTGGCCCGTGAGAGGGGGAATTTGAGTGCAGCAGGTCTGCCTCCATCTGTCATACACACTATACAGTGTGCCAGAGCTGCTTCTACTCGCTCACTTTATACCAATAAATGGCAAGTTTTTGAAGAATGGTGTGAGAAAGCCATATTGTCCCCTGTCTATGCTCAGTAAGGGACATATTATGTTTTCTCCAGGATTTGCTGGATAAAGGAAGGACCTTTTCGACTTTGAAGGTATATTTAGCAGCGATTTCTGCTTGTCATGTCGGGTTTGGTGACAAGACACCAGGCCAACACCCTCTAATAAGTCGTTTTATGAAGGGGGCAAGACGTAAGAGGCCAGTGACCAGGAAGATGGTCCCTTTGTGGGATTTATCTACGGTTCTAGAGGCCCTTTGTCAACACCCTTTTGAGCCGTTAGAAGGCATAGGGTTGAAGTTTCTCTCTCAAAACTGCACTGCTTGTAGCGCTGGTGACAGCTAAGCGTGTGAGTGATTTACAGGCCCTGTCGGTCAGCCCGTCATGTTTGCAGTTTTCTCCAGGGTTCACAAAGGTTTCCTTTTGCCCTAACCCTGCTTTCATACCTAAGGTGGTAGATTCATCTTATAGATGTCATACTACGGAACTTACAGCCTTCCACCCTCCTCCGTTTTCTCCGGAGGATCGGAGATTGAATTCATTGTGTCCAGTACGTGCACTTCAGGCATATATGGAAAGGACAGCAGGTTTCAGAAAAGATGACCAGCTTTTTGTGTCTTGGGCTACTCCTCATAAAGGGAAGCCGTTGTCACGCCAGCGACTGTCCCACTGGATTGTAGATGCTATTTCTCTAGCATATAAATGCAGAGGATCTCAGCCTCCTGAGGGCTTAAAGGCCCACTCCACCAGGGGCATGGCTACATCATGGGCCCTGCTTAAGGGAGTGTCGGTTCAGGATATCTGTGCTGCGGCAAGTTGGGCTACGCCGCACACTTTTATGCGGTTTTACAGACTAAATGTATCTGAGCCATCACTAGCACATGCTGTGCTAGGAGCCGACAGGTCAGGACCTCGTAATTTGTACAACGAAAATGGTGCAATCCGGGAGTGGTCTATATCTCCCATAGTGAAACACCGAGCGAAGTTAGAAAAAGAACGATGGGTTACTTAACGTAACCCCAGGTTCTTTGATAACAGAGTGAGGTGTTTCACCAACACTTCCCTCCTTGCACAGGAACGGGAAGAAATCTCTCTGTAATGAGTTTGGGGGAGGTCGACCTGAGTGATATGGGTGGGGGCGGAGCCTGGATCACAGGTCGACCTGTCTGTCTAAGACAGACGTGGTGTCATAAGAGCTTCCGTAGTTGGTCACGCCCAAAGCGATTCCCATAGTGAAACACCTCACTCTGTTATCAAAGAACCTGGGGTTACGTTAAGTAACCCATCGCTTTCCTTTTTCATGTACTGCGGTGTCCGATGGCAGTGTGAATTAGTGTTGTAACACAGAACAGAAAATCTTTATTTCTGTGTTACATTCTTGCTGATTTGAGTCAGAATGTTGTATTGCACCCACACACTTTGCACTGTTGTTCAACCAGGCTGGCTGTGATTTGCTTTTATTTTTTTTTCTGCAGGTAAACCCATTGTGAAGAAAATTACAGATGCTATCTACAGCAGCAGAAAGACAATTTGTGTAATTAGTCCGCACTACCTGCAGAGTGAGCTGCAGAAATCAAAAAAATATATAGAAAACAAGATTGTGCAAACTAATTCTGATTTTGTGTGAACACTTTTTGGATGAGCAGAAGCATGTGTTTTACTGTTTGTAGTTTAATATTTTTGATGCTATACGTTTTATTTTGTATACTTATTTAGTTCTTCATTTATGCATAATAAGTTTTTTTATGTTGTGTTTTATGGTTTATACTTAAGCATGGTTTATAATCAAATGGGATGTTATATGAAATACATCTAGGAAGATATTAATAGAAAACAGAAAACAATGTCAGAAGGTATGGGTTTAACATGATTAGTTTAATGAACACACACACAGGAAGATCTAAGGTAAAGATAAGAGACATGTGTGCCTTACACAGGTTACAGGGGAACTAGGACAAGGTTGAACACGAAGGTGGGGGCCCTTAGAAAAGAAGGGGGTATTTGACCCAGTGAAGTTGTAAATTGTTAAAGCTGTCATGTGAAAATGTATAAAAACGCTAGGTTGAGAGACAATCTTTAGTAGAGCTGGGGAAAGTCTACTTGGGTTGCTATTGTGTTGTTGTTGCGATGTTGAACAATAAAGACTCTATGGCATTTGAACTGGTTGTGTGTTCATGACTTTCATTCAAATTGGTCTGAAGGCAAAGAGGACAGTATCAGGCATTTGACACATGTTACTGGAGGATATTCCTATACAGTACATCTCTCAAATGGGGCAATAAGTAAATAGTTAAATATTATGGAAATATTTAAATGTTAGAAAGAGGCTATGCTAGTTGCATATGGGTCTGGGATGCAGATAGAAAAAAGAAGTTGAGAGACAACAGGCTAATATGATAGATTACATTTAGTTATTTAGCAGACGCTTTTATCCAAAGCGACTTACATTAAGGTTCCATTCACCAGTGTCACAGCTGGAACACCACTGTAAGCAAGGTGGGTTAAGTGTCTTACCCAAGGACACAACAACAGTATGAACTGTGGGGAGAGCGGGAATCCAACCACCTACCTTCCGGTTGAAGGACGACCGCTCTACCACTGAGCCACTGCGCCAACCTCACAACAGTTTGTGACAAAAGAATACTATAAATACTGACATTATTGACACATTAAGCAGTTGCATACTTACAACAGACAAATTTGACTCTTGTAAAATTATCTTGTGATCTTGTAAACAATGACACTGTCTATCATAATGATATACAGCCATTCTGCGGACATTTATTTAGAGCAAGTTATGATATCTGTTAAAATGTACAGGAAAGTTAGCCCTAGTTTGACAAAAAGTGTATTTTATATATTTCACATGCTTTTAGTTTTTGCTTAGTTCCTCTGTAGCACATGACTCCTACATGTCTATATCCACTACTCTTTTCCAGTTGAAAATGGCCTTTCAACAAATTTCATGATATAGGTATCTGTGTTACGATAATGTATCACAAGAAGAGGATACTATAACAAAATATGCAATATATAAAAATACTTTTTATTTCTAAACCATGGTTTTGAACTTGCTTCTGTGTTCTGTGCAATTCATGGGGAGATTAGAAACCTTGCTTTATTTAACTTTATTTTTAGCTTTATTTTTAATTTTATTATGTATCTTTTTTTATCATTTCCCTTATTGTATAGTTGTACCTACATTTTTATATTTGATCCAGTTATTTTTTAGGCTTTAATGTTAATGTTATCTGTATGCACCGGGGACTGAGAGTAACGCAATTTCGATTCTCTGTATGTATGTACTGTACATGTGGAAATTGACAATAAAGCAGACTTGAAACTTGAAACTTTCATTTTACATAAACCAGTATTCAAGTTGACAATTGTAATATGACAATTTGACAGATAAATAAGATGTTTGTGCAGCTTTATGATAATACAATTATTGTTTTGAGCTACTGGAAATAATTGCAGGTTTTACCAGAATTGTGACTATAAGTGGGATTATAAATTCAACCACTCAGTACTTTTGTTGACTTCAGGAAAATATAAAGGGCATCATCTCTGCAGAGAAGTCACACACAGACACACCTTAAGGCGGCAGTTCCTCTCGAGATAGCTGCTTGTGTCAGTCAACGAGATGGAAATAAAAGCCCTGCCTCTGCTCAGTTACCAGAGACTAAAATGGCATCAATCTTTTGTGTGTCTGTGTCTGTGCAACCTAAGTAGTGCTTACCTGTCATTTAGCCGCTCTCTGTCTCCAGGTAAATTCATAATGCAGGTGCTGCCTCCCTGTGGCCATGCAGTGCAAGAAGACAAACCAGACAAAGTAAGAAATAGTCAAAGGTCACTTCAAATATGTCCCAATTAAAGGCCAATTAAATGTACATTATCCCTCAGGCTAAATACGCTCAAAGTTATACTTTTCAAACTTGTCCAACAGCCATTAGAAACATTGCCAAGCAATAGCTGTAGCTTTCTTTGCAGATTACAAAAAATAAAAGATGCTTGGATAAGGAACAAAAAACATCTTTTGTTGCAAAACTATTTCCAGATTCCATCCTTTTTATCTTTTTAGTGTAGCTAAAGGAAACTATGGGCAGGAGCTTTGAGTGTATCGATACATCTGGGTATGTCTATGGCTAGGAAAAGTATCTCTGCTTTTTTGCAAAAACAAAGCAACCAAGCGCAACTTTGTCTATAATCAATTTTATTTTGCCTTTGCTCAAAATCAATAATTCAAAATAATTAAATATAATGAATTTATTGCTGAGCCTTAAGTACATGTTTGAAATATTTTTTTTGTTTGCAGGTGGGTGAAGCCATGGCTTCCTTTCTGTTGAGAGACACAAGTTTGCTGAAGCCCGACAATAAAGCTGGAGGTAAACCACAGAACAATATGTAATATATATATATATATATATATATAAAAAAAACTTTGTCCTTCACCCTCCGCGGGTGGTCTCATCCTTCGAGCTCGGGTCCTCTACCAGAGGCCTGGGAGCTTGAGGGTTCTGCGCAGTATCTTTGCTGTTCCTAGTACTGCACTTTTCTGGACCGAGATGTCTGGTGTTCTTCCAGGGATCTGCTGTAGCCACTCTTCCAGTTTGGGGGTTACTGCCCCGAGTGCTCCGATGACCACAGGCACCACTGTCGCTTTCACCTTCCAAGCCTTTTCCAGCTCTTCTCTGAGCCCTTGGTATTTCTCTAGTTTCTCATGTTCCTTTTTCCTGATGTTGCAATCACTTGGTATTGCAACGTCAACCACAACGGCCTTCCTCTGCTGTTTGTCCACCACCACAATGTCTGGTTGGTTTGCCATTACCATTCTGTCAGTCTGAATCTGGAAGTCCCACAGGATCTTGGCTCGGTCGTTCTCTATCACCTTTGGAGGTGTTTCCCACTTGACCTCGGGGTTTCCAGTCCATACTCCGTACAGATGTTCCTGTACACTATGCCAGCCACTTGGTTATGGCGCTCCATGTATGCTTTCCTGCCAGCATCTTACACCCTGCAGTTAAGTGTTGGATTGTCTCAGGGGCCTGTTTGCACAGCCTACACCTTGGGTCTTGTCTGGTGTATTTGGGCCTCTATTGCTCTGGTGCTCAAGGCCTGCTCCTGTGCAGCCATGATGAGTGCCTCTGTGCTGTCCTTTAGTCCGGCCCGTTCTAGCCATTGGTAGGATTTCTTGATATCAGCCACTTCAGTTATGTTCGGTGGTACATCCCATGTAGGGGTTTGTCCTCCCATGATGGTCCCTCCTCCAGCTCCTCTTCCTCTGTTCCCCATTGCCTGAGACATTCACTGAGCACGTCATCTGTTGGGGCCTTATCTTTGATGTACTTGTGGATCTTGGATGTTTCATCCTGGATAGTGGCTCACACTCACTAGTCCACGACGCCTTCTTACGGCTAGCGCACAGTCTCAGGGTGCTGGATTTGGGGTGGAACCCTCCATGCATGGTGAGGAGCTTTCGTGTCTTAACGCGTCTGTGATCTGTATCTCTTCCTTTGGCCACCTTATTATTCCCGCAGGGTATCTGATCACTGGCAGGGCGTAGCTGTTTATTGCCCGTGCCTTGTTCTTGCCATTGAGCTGACTTCTTAGGACTTGCCTTACTCGTTGGAGGTATTTGGCAGTTGCTGTTTCCTTGTTACCTCTTCGAGGTTGCCATTTGCCTGTGGTATTCCAAGGTACTTGTAACCATCCTCAATGTCTGCTATTGTTCCTTCTGGGAGTGAGACCCCTTCTGTGTGGACTACCTTCCTCTCTTCGTCACCATTCGACTACACTTCTCAAGCCCGAATGACATCCCAATGTCAGAGCTGTAGATCCTGGTGGTGTGGATCAGTGAGTCGATGTCCCGCTCACTCTTAGCGTATAGCTTGATGTTATCCATGTAGAGGAGGTGACTGATGGTGGCCCCATTCCTGAGTCGGTATCCATAGCCAGTCTTGTCGATTATTTGGCTGAGGGGTTCAGGCCTATGCAGAACAGCAGTGGGGATAGAGCATCTCCTTGGTATATGCCACATTTGATGGATACTTGTGCAAGTGGCTTGCCATTGGCCTCAAGGGTGGTTTTCCACAGCCTCATTGAATTTGCAATGAAGTCTCTTAGAGTCCTGTTGATGTTGTACATCTCCAAGCATTCAGTGATCCATGTGTGTGGCATTGAGTCATATGCTTTCTTGTAATCAATCCAGGCAGTGCACAGGTTGGTGTGTCGGGTTCTGCAGTCTTGGGTGACTGTTCTGTCAACCAGGAGTTGGTGTTTAGCTCCTCTGGTTTCTTTGCCGATGCCCTTCCGCACTTTGCTCATGTATTGATCCATGTGCCCACTTATCTTAGCCGCAATGATGCCTGACATGAGCTTCCATGTTGTGGAGAGACAGGTTATTGGCCGATAGTTGGATGGGACTGTACCCTTTGTGGGATCCTTCAGGATCAGGATTGTACGCCTTCGTAAGCCATTCAGGTGCGCCCCATCCCTTAGCAGCTGGTTCATTTGTGCTGCAAGGCGCTCGTGGAGTGCAGTGAGCTTCTTTAGCCAGTAGGTGTGGATCCTGTCAGGGCCCGGTGCTGTCCAGTTTTTCATACCTGAGAGTCTTTCTTGGATGTCTGCCGCTGTGATGGTAACTGGATTCTGTTCAGGAGGTTGCTGTGGTCCTCTCTCAGAGCCACCAGCCACTGTGCATCGCTGTTGTGTGATGCCTCCCTCTCCCATATACTTTTCCAGTATTGTTCAGTTTCCAGCCTTGGAGGGTCTGCTCTGCTGTTATAATCCTGCCATTGAGCGTACACTTTTGCAGGTTGAGTTGCGAACAGCGGTTTATTCTTCTGGCTTCTCTCTCGTGTACCTCGTTAGGCGGCTGGCCAAGGCTTGGAGCCTTTGTTTGGCAGTTTCAAGTGCTTCAGGTATGGGCATCTGGTTGTACCTCTTGGGTACCTGTTTTCTCATTGCACCTTTCTTGGCCTCTGTCAGTTGGCTTACTTCTCTACGTGTCTGCTTGATCTTAGCCTCCAGCCTTTGTTTCCATGGTGGGTACTGTTTCTCATGGCTCCCATGGTTGCTCTTATAGCCAAGCATCTCGAGGATCACTGCTGCGGAGGTGTATAGCAGCTCATTGGTTTCAGTGATAGATGTGGTAGGGATCGATTTCTGATGGTACTTCACTTAGCCGTTGTAATTGGCGTCGGGGTTGCCTTGCATTCATTCTCGCCATGATCTTGTCTTTCAGGTCAGTCGCTGCCTCGTTCAGCGTTATTTCAATTGTTGGGGCTTCATACCCAATCTCCGGTTGGGGAGCTGCCGCTTGTGGATGTTGGAACACTGAGCTAGTAGTTGCTTCGATGTAAGCCTGGATTGTGGGTTTCGTAGTAACCATTCATCCCACATTCTCTTCATGTAACCCCTCTGACTAGGTTTACTGGAGTAGTAGCATTCCAACAGAGCTTTGTTATCGCATCTCACCCATCTTCATCTTGTTCCAGTAGCCCATTTGTCATCAAGTTGCTCTGGTTCCCCAACACCTGACGCAGACCTTGTTTGGCCGGGCGACATCTGATCCAGCTTCTCATAGCATTTATTGTCTCTCATCATTATGAGGTAGGCAGTAGCGCGATATATATATATATATATATATATATATATATATATATATATATATATATACACTGACACTACACATATATATATATATATATATATATATATGTAGTGTCAGTTCAGTTCTATGTCCTTGCTGTGGCTGAGCAACAAGTGTCTGACGCTCCACATTAAAAATAATAAGCCATGCGGTCCACAAAAAGGATGCTAAAAAAAGGAAATTATATTTATTACAGTTATTCAACTAAATTACACGACTACAAAATATTCTTAATTAACAATTGAGATGTTGCTGATTAACTTAGGTTTAACTATCACAAAGAAACAGCAGCTCAGGGCAAAAAATGGAGGAGGTCAAAGACTGTGTCTTCCTGCTGCAGCCACGCCTCCAGGTAGCCTCCTCTTCCTTTTATGCTCTCCAAGTGAGTGGACCACTAGATGGAGACAACTCAGAGAAAATAAAGTGTTAGACCATATAACTAAATTAGCCCATTTTGGCTCCTTCAATATATATATATATATAAATAAATAAATAAATATAAATATACATATACTGATATTCAATACAGTAATTGTCTTTCCATTTTATTTTAAATTGAACAAAATTAGACTTACATGTTTACATTTATTATGTATTTAACTTTGTCCCCACCAACACCGCCACCGACGCTCAACACTTACATCCTGCTTGGACAACTTCTACCCTCTTACATCTAGACCAGCCCGTACATACTCGTCTGCCCCCTGGTTATCCAATGTTCTACGCGAGCATCGCGCCAGCCTCCGGTCAGCAAGTCAAAAGATCCGACTAACCTCTGTATCTACCAGTCTCTCCTCTCCATTTTCTCCATTGATGTCACCTCTGCAAAAACTGACTACTACCATTCTAAGTTAATCAACTCACCTGACTCGAGCACTCTCTTTAAAACCTTTTCTGCCCTCCTTTGTCCGCCTGCTCCCACACCTTGCAGGGGTGGGAGCTAAAATAATAGTTGATTCCTGATTATTGATGAAGAAATAAAAAGTAATTTCTTTTTTAACTAATTTAATCTTCATACTGAATGACAGACATAAACACTTTCTTAAAAAGATGTGAGTTGACAGTCAGTGTACTCAAGCAGAAGGAAGGTCTATGAGGGGCCGGCATGCCTTAAAAACTCAAAAAGCCTTTTAAAAAATGGATTCAGTCAGGGTGAGTTCACATCCACTTTAGTAAAATAAGCTTACATAAAACATAAGAGCAAAGCAGAAGGAAACAAAACAGTGTAAAGTATCATGCTATAAAAACAAATCAGAGAAAAATAAAGCTTACAGCACCAAGCAGGTGACTTTAATCCAAACATCGGACACTGAAAACTGTCAAGACAAGGCAGTAAATTCATCATGGTCATATATAACATCAACTTTACTGGAGTTTACATTTAGTAGTGTTTATTGTACGTTGGTAAATAAGATAAGACAGGTATCAAGCTGCAGAAAGAAAAGTAAGAAAATAAGAAAGTAAGAGAAAGATGGAAGCAAAGTTGGAAGAACCGTTGTGTGTTTGAGGAAAAATCAATTAGAAAGACTGGAAATGCCACAAAACTTGTATAAAATGACTGTATGAGGTACAAAAATACGTTAACCTGAATTTAGAGAAGCAGGAGTTCAATTTAGGTTATATCCAAACATAGAACTATTTAAAACATAATTTTTGAAATGAAGATATGTCTAATAGTCACATAATTATATTAGTACACATTACCATTGATACTTATCATGTTTGAAAAAAAACCTTTCTCAATACCAATACTCTGTACTCGCTGGTATCAGAGCCTCAGAGCTGTTGTACTCATTTGACCTTCTCTAAAACTAGATTTGGTATTGGTGTACTCGGTTTTAAGATCTAGTTCTGGAAAAAGTGCTATGTGGACATTACTGACTTTTCCCATACTATATTACTGCATTTTTCCACACAGTGGCTTCAACTGGAAGGTAGGCGGTTCCCGCTCTCCCCACAGTTCATACTGTTGTGTCCTTGGGCAAGACCGTAAATTGTATAAATATGGATGATGTCCCCCCATTGGTCCCCTATTCACCAATATTGTCATTACAAATGGGCGATAAAATGGCCGTTACATCCGGGATTTTTGGCTTTTACTCCATAGTAACACACATGGAACCTGTAAGTCTCTCTGGATAAAAGCGTCAGCTAAATGACTAAATGTAAATCTTGTCGTTTCCCAATTATTTTCTTTAAGGTACTAGCATTATTTACATTAATAGCATTATTTGTGATTACACTTCTTATTCTATGCCAATTTTGAATGAAGCTCTCATGTTATCTTGCTGTTATTTATAACAATGACAACAAAGGATTGAGGTTTTGTAGCTTTAAAAACATTATAGATTTCAGTTAAAGGGGAGGTTCAATGGTTTTGCGTCACTGAAATTACTCATGAACTCAAAAGAACTGTCTTCACAGCCCACTAGATGGCATACTAGAGTGCTGTATCCCACTCAGACAGAAACTGTACATACTTGGAGTAACTATTACCTGCTTTTGTTTACTTCAATTTATTTGATCTGCTTTTCACTGCTACTCTCTTTTGCCTGCTTCTCCAAAGTCTGGATTTGTACCTCATAACTTTACTTTACTTTTCAATGCATAACATGACTTGAAATATGAGATAAAACTATGAACTTGAAAACCACTGAAATGCAGAAATTATAAGTACATTTAAAGTATTTGTGTAAGACATTAGGTTTCCAAGTGCTTCCAAAATATAAATTAGAAGGAAGAAAAAGCGTAAAGTGTAGCACAACATTGGTCACCCAGCCTCAACACAAGCTCCTTCCTCTTATCAGGCTACATGAACAATCAGATCCGAAACAGTAATAATGAAACATCCATTTGAATGCGTATGTACAATTACAGAAAAGTTTTAAATCCGCCCGATGGATCACATTAAGAACCAGGCTTCCTGAATGGAGGGGGAAAAAAAGAGGGGAACAGTCTCTGGTGCTGGGTTCTTCGTTACAAAAATAAACGTCTCCTCTGGTATCAAAATAGACAACAATCTTAATCTTTCCGATGCTCGTGACGACATTATAACGTGACAAAGCCAGTTTGACAAACCTATATGGACATTATTCACACACAAAAACAGGAAAAGACACCCAAAATAAACTTCCATAGACCCATAAAGGGTAAATGTACCTCTGTAATTCTGTAACTTGTGGACAATTTTGTTAGTTTTTTTTTTTTTTTTTTTAAAGGAAATGTTACAGGACACAAGGCTTCAGGCTCAAAATATACTCAGCAAAAATATATACACTTTTGTTTTTGTTCCCTTTTTTTCATGAATTAAAGTAATAGTTTTTTTTGTCCCTAAGGGACACGTCGACAATTTGTACAGAGTTGAACAAAGTGGGACACATTATAGTGCATAGGTCTAAAAAAAAAAACCTTCTTTGCATTTGTCTTTTTTAAAGGTATACGATTAAGCGTGCTAACCAAATAAGCTATAGGCTAATGTTGATAAGGCTAATTTTTGTGTTATCTGTTCTATGAAGCAGCCTCATAACCAAGAAACCAATGAAGGAAGTTTAGTCTGATCCACAGCAGGCTTAGCCCAAACACATTAGATAAATGCTTTTCTAACACTTTTTGGACTATGACAAGTAATTACATATTAAGCTAACTGACTATTCACTAAATTATTGTCTATATAAGATAGAAAATTATTATTAGTATTAATACTGAATGTATTAATACTCAATGATATTTATTTTATGTTTTGCACATTCATTTATTATACCTTGACCAGAGAAATTAATTAACTCTAGACGTTTATCTCAGAGCATATCCTTATTTGAAACAACCTACATTTTATGTAACAGACAGAATATTTGTCTGCTGCTCCTCAGTTTGCTTTGTGACTTAAAACAACCAATACAAATAGTAGTTAAGCATCTCACAGTTCACTTTTATCCTTTCTGCTCTGTCAAACTGAGGCAGAAGGCGGCATATTTCAACATTACTTTCACTGCTTCTCTGGTTTTGCTCACCTCTTCTATTAAAGGGATGTTCATGTAGCCGTGAACCATATGTTTTCACTAATGCAAGCTAGAATTCGTGTTGTAACACTTTTCTGAGCAACTTAATTGAAAACATTCAAGCTCCATTGAATTCAGTGAAAAGAGACAGTTTAGTTCCATTACTTATTGCTCCTACAACTGCTTAAAGAGGTGAAACTGAATCTTGCATCAAGTCTTAGAACATTTATCAACTGAATTATCAGACCTATTTCCACTGGTTTTGTTTACAGACAATAGCATTGTCCCTGCAGGGCTACCATAGCTTCTCACAGACTGTAGAGAGGAAGGCTTCTTATTAAAATGACAAAGAATAGAAACAAAACAAAATGCTGTGTTTATATTTTAGCTGAGTGTACTTACTAAGGTTTGGACAAGCTCAGTTAAATGATTTTAGGTAGAAGATCTTTGATTGTCTGAAGGGGGTAAAAGATTATTTTAAAAAGGCAGCATTTCGCCATGGTACAGATAATACAGTGGGAAAATTAAAGGAGACACTAAAAACATAACAAAATTAAAGGGCTCCTTGGAAATACAGATGGAAAAGGACAGACTCTAGCTTGTTATTAGATATTCTGTGATAATAATGTGGACATTGGATATACCATAACCATATGCATCTTTATACTAGTCTTATTGTATAATGACCTTTTCTAATATAGACAGAAGAAAACTAGTGGATGAGTGAACTGTGACATTACCATCTCTTAAAAAAATGTCACTTTGGAAAATATAATAGTCACATGGTTAGAAGTATCTCTGTATACAAGTGGTATTAGTAGTTTAACGTACTGTGGTGTTAACTTAGCGTTAAATAAGATGGGTTGTCTACCACATGATCCTGTTTTTTAAGTTGCTTTGAATGTCCATAATCTGAAGTTAATCCATCTTTAACTCAGTCTTCCACCATTAATATAAAAAAGTTGTACTTCTGATAAATTTACATTTAATGTTCCATAAAAAGGAGACAAAGTTTCATTACTTTACAGTTTCCTACGACAAACTGAGCACTACTGGAGCAGAAGCACATTTATGTTTCTATTTTAAGACAATTTTACATGATGCTTTGGAAATGTATGAACTAAATTGATTTGGTTTCTTTTTTGGGTTTGTTCATAAACAACAGTATGTCTCTGCAGGGCTACCGTAGCTGTTCACTAGATCCAGAAAGGAAGATGTAAGAATTGCAATCTGCGCCACCAAATGCAGAGTTAAAACTACACACTCCACCTAATACAGGACTCTGTTCAATAAAATCAGTCAAGTAGCAGTAACTAGCAACTAGCTAACTAAAGTAATGGTCAACTTTATACAGTATATATATAAATTTAGTAAAGTGGTCTGTTTTGAAAGCTTTTTTTTTTGTTTTAATGTAAAACATACTGGCTTCATATTCTTGTGTTATTTTTTATCGGTATCAAGATTGCTATGTTTCGTGGAGCCAGCCCTCACTTTCACATAATCTTCCTTGTAAGCCACAGATCTCTTGGTCCACTATTCTTCTACTGTCTATACTTTTAAACTGCATTAAAACTGTTTTTCCGTCTCAGATAAACGTAGGAACCCTTTGAGTAACCATAACAATGACAGAAACCATTCAAATAAATACTGTCAGTGTCTTTGTAAAATGAACAGAGCCTTCAAAGAGAAAACTATGTTGTTACGATTCAATACTGCAGTCAAACCTTTGCTGTAACACTGTGTCCCTAAGAACAGGGAACTTGAAATCTATACAAAGTGCAGTTACCTTTTAAAACAACGACAGAAAAAACATTCACTGCATTTCAATCATATATAAAAGAGAAGTTAACAAACTGCTAGACATAATAAAATCAAGCACAGTTTATATTATTCTTGTGCCTGAAATAAACAGAGACAATCCAGAGTGATGTTGTTAAAATGTGCAGGTTTATCTAAGTCTGGGCCACTCACATTTAAAAAAAAAACACCTCGAGTTCACATGCACTCGTATTTCACCTGTTTTATGAAGAAATTATTGTCTTTTGGCAGCCATTTTTCCTCAGGTTCTACCCTGTTGAGTCTTTTTCAGCTTATTCAAAAGAGTCCAACTGCTCTTTTTCCACCAAAGCAAGAAGCATAAACTGTTTTTTTTTTTGTGGTGGAGATATTAATAAAGAAGAGACAAATGGATAATATAAGTTAGACTCGATGATGTTGAGTTCTTTAGTTTTAGCCATGGAACACTCAGAGGAATGTAGGATGGGACTGCAGCCAGTTAAAACCGGTTAAATCCTAGATTTGGGGGGCCTGGACAAAATGCAGCAAATAAGACGATAAACAGTAAAGCTTTCTTTTTGTTTTAAACCAAACCACCTCCGAGTTTCAGCGACAGGTGTCCAGACAAAAACCTCAAATAAAAGTCAGATTTTAGACTCGACCACAACTCTGAGTGAAGTCCGTTCTAGTAGTCCGGTCTTGTCAAATCTGTTTTGGTCTGGTCCAGGCCCGACTGGCGTCTGTTTTTGGCCCCGTTGTTTTGTTTAACTTGTGCTTGTCTCAGGACTTGTCCAGCAGCTGACTCGGCTCCATTAGCCCCTCCTCGTCCGAAAGACCTGTCTCCACCGCGATCACCAGCGACGCCACGGACGAGCTGCTCGCCATTGGCTGCAGCTCATCTGAAAGAAGACAATATCAATATTGCACTGTAACAAACATCACAAAGCTTGTTTTCACTTTGGATATAAATAGTATAGCTTCCATTTTCTCTTTGTAAACCAAAAAAGAGAAGGCACTGTGTCAAGAAACTGACTTTTGTTAAGCACTGCTCCATAAAGAGGTTCAAAGTCAAAGAAAGAAAATCAAATCTAAAAATCATGGAGCTGAGCCACCACTTGGTGTCAGTAGAGAACCATTTAGAGTTTATTACTTCAGAGGAAAAGAATCTGAAGCATTTTCCAAATACCTCCCATAGTTGTTTGTTTTCATTTCTGAGACAGGTTCTTTAATGCCCCGTGTTAAGTGCAAAATAGGCATTGCTTTTTTGTGTAAAATTTAAAGAACAATATCACAAAACAACATTTATTCTTCTACAGAGGACTATATATAGCACTATACAGTTAAAGTGACAACTTTGTTTCTATGTTTTTGTATTTAACAAAACTTAAAATATATCAATATAATTTGGTCTCTATGAGTAAGTTAGCAGTCAAACAATGGTCTGTTTATAAAAATTAAATATTTATGATCAGTCTCTCCAGGATTTCACAACCATGTTTTTGCTGACTGTTCCAGCTTAAAGAATGGCTGAGTTCAGGGAAGCTTGTGATGTTTTCCTTGTCCTTGTCCTAGTGACAATAAAACCACAATGTTCTCTTCAAAAAAAAAAAAAAAAAATAGGCTAGGATTGCAAATAACCCAAGAAAACACGTTTGATTAAAGCATATTGTATGTGGGGTAGTAGGCCTGTTTAGTGAACTGTAACCACAACTTAAAATACACCAGTGTTTTGCTCAAATACTTGAAATAATAAACAGAATTTTACATTATTAACGGAAATTTTGATGCTTCTAAATAAATGTCTTGACATGAGCTTTTTAGGGGCCCCTGTGGCTAGCGGTTTTCAAAAATGACAAGCCACCAATTATTTTATTTTATGTTAAAATATTTATATGTTGTATTTGATTTAAGCTGAAGTGGCTAAAGTTGCAGTGTTTGGACAAAACCAACTGTGAGCCACATATCTGACTCCGTTACCTGTGTGTGTGTCTGTGGTGGCGGTCACAGGACTGTCCCGAAGCGTGTCCGGGTCCTGATAGTCCTGAGGCAGCCCCACACGTCTCACACCAGGGTCGAGCCCCACCGAGGAGCCCCCCTCGCTCAGAGTCCCGTCACTGGACGCCCCGGACACCATCGCCTCCAGAGCCAGGGCCCCTACTCCTCCGACCCCAGCCAGAGCCAAGTCGTAGTCGAGCGGCAGGTCGTCCAGGCAGTCGGCGTTCAACTGGGGAAAAGGGATAGGAGTTAGGAGATGATGTCATTCATGAGTTTAAATAAAGAGAAAAGTGCACAGTGTGTTCTTGAGACTCACAGCAATGCCTAAAGCTTTGAGGATGTTCATTTTACACATGGGACACGTGCGATGGTCCAGGAGCCACGGGTCAACGCAGCTTTTATGGAACAAATGTCTACAAAAACAAACAAAACAGGCAACAATTGAAGTTAATGAAGAACACAATTTCTTTATATCCATTTCTGCCATGTTTTTACTTATGACTTTTTGGTCCATTTCTTAGTGATTTATTTTACTTGTGAATCCATGATATTTTAACTAATGTAGCAGATATTTAACCAAGTTCTTTTGCTAGAACCACTGTTTGCTGTAGCTTTAATTTACCCAGACTGAAGACTGTTCTATAGTAAGTAATCTTTAGCCCTGGTTTAGATTAGGTTTAGTCAAGTTTAGTTCAGTTGTAAATTTACTTTTTGGGTTAGTTATGTTTCAGTCATTAGTTTTGATTTAGTTCTAGGTTTAGTTCTTGTTTATTCCAGGTTTAGGTTTAGTCATAAACTTATCAAGTTCTTCAAATAATTCATTTATTAACATTTTTTTTCTAACAAATAAACAAAAACCCTTGATAGTATTGATAATTTTCCTAGATTGTCCCTGTACATTTTGAACACCTCTTATGCCATTTATTATATACTAAATACATCTTTATTCAAAACTGTGAGTCAAAATAAAAATACTACCTGCAGGGAAGGATGCGGACCACATCGTTGACCTTGTAGCCCTCGATACAAACAGCGCAGTTATCAAAGTCTGCCTCTGTTTCCTGGTCTCCTTTCCTTATGGTCCGCACCTGCAGTTTACTGATTGCCTTCTTCGCTGCATCTCCAAGTCTCCTCTGAAGAAAACCGTCAATAATGAACATCGGTCATGCTTTAGTGAAAGTGAAGATGTGTCTGCAGTCGTCCGTACCTGGTTGCGGTCTCTGGCGTTGGCGTATCTAAACCTCTGGATGTAGTAAAACACGAGCCAGGCCAGAGAGATGATCATGAGGACGATGAAGGAGATGGAGACGAACACCACAGACGTCCTGCTCACGTATTTCTGCAGATTTCTCGTCCCGATGGTGATCGTCATAGTAACATTCACGTTTCGCTCCAACAATGAAACCAGCTCTCGTCCTTTTGGCTCCGGGATCATGATGGCCACCACCTCACCAGTGCCTACAGGGAGAAAAAAAAATGGACTTATTTTATATCAAAGTTCAAATGGCAAAAGACTGGGACTTAGTGAAGTCTTTTTTTGACACCGTTTTTCTCTCACTGTTAATGACATGACGCTGGTGTATTTGTAAAACACTTCCGCTGATAGTGGGCTTCTGGAATAAACTCGGCCAAAGGCGATGTATATGTATTACAGTTTTGGTTGTAGCCTGACGAGGAACAAAGGCCTGATGCTGAAAAAGAATAAACTAACCTAATCTTTTACTGTAAAGAAAGAAAATTGTAAAGTTTCCAGGTTTGGGAAAGAGCTTGTCTTGTAATTGAACTATTTCTTCAATTGAGCTCAGAATCAGATCAGAATGCAAAATATGTGTTAATATTTTGGCTTGAGATTTTAGAAAAGAAAAAAAAAATACCATAAAACTGGCAGTGATTGCTCAACACCAACCATGAGCCCCATCTTCAACAGGCTAATTAACTAAGGTACCAACAATTCTGCATTTACTAACGGAATCATGCTCCTGAATTAATTTCATTCCTTCATTTTCTTCCGCTTGGTCCCGTTAGTGATTGCGAGTGACTTGAGCCTATCCCAGTAACACCCTGGATAGTGGCCAGTTAGTCGCAGGGTTAACACTTAGAGATCTACAATGACATACAACCATTCACTCTCACATTCAATCACTAGGGACTAGGGATGCTCATATTGACCGTTTAACCGTTAACCTAAAGTAAAAATTTTGACCGATTAATACTATCAGTTAAACGGTTTAAAACGTTTTTTTTTTTTAAGTTTTTTTTTTGTTTGTTTGCTGCATGGTTTAAAAATAAAATAGCCTACTATATAGCTTATATTTATTAACTCACAGAGCGCGTCGGCACGCGCAACCACACATGTGACACATGCCTGAAGAAGCATTTTAGTAGCTTTTTTCGCGGTCTCGAAAGGACTTATGGCTTTTATTATCAATAGAAATGACAAAAAATGTCGCAGCAGTATTATTCCCTGGACCTTTACAGACAGAAAGACACCAAGCTTTTGTGGATTTGTTGCTGTTTCAGTCCAAGAGACCCGTCAAAGGTAAGACAAGTCCAAACTAAATCTTTGTGCTTATCTGTAAAAAAGGCTTTGGTGTCGGTCGCTGTGGTTGTAACGTGTTAAAATGGTTTATATCGTCTGAAAGATGAGACTTTAAGCTTTAATTTGGTATATATATTGTTGGGGTTTGCATGACGAGGGGCAAGCACAACGCAGGCTTTCTTTTGTAGCGTGTTTATGTCACGGGACCAGGACGTTGTACACTAAGCCGTTAATGCCACTTGAATATTATAATCTTATCAGTTAACGGTTAATAATCGATTAAGGAGCGGCGGTTGTCGGTCGGGAAAATTAATCAAAATGAGCATCCCTACTAGGGACACTTTAGATTTGCCAATTAACCTATACATGCATGTCTTTGGACGGTGGGAGGAAACTGGAGTACCCGGAGAGAACTCACAGTAACACGGCGCAGACATGCAGACTCCTCACAGAAACATTATTTACATTCACAGTTTTTGGTCATAACTTTACACAAACTAACAACATGTATTACATTAACACGGGGTAGAACAGTGCCTGAAAATATAATTAAATCCGACACAAATAGTTAAAATATTATGGCCTGTGGAAAACCAGATTTTGGCCTGACACCAAAATAGCTCATAAACACAAATCACAAAAGATACAAACTCCAGATTTCACAGAATTGCTACTGATCAAGTCTGAAGTGAGTTCAGATGATCAAGTGGGATGCCCCGGTTGATTTCAAATGACCCAATAACGTCAGTCAATATTATTCCAACTTAACATTTGTGATTATTGGTAAAAATTAAGTTTGCCAACGCTTCTGCAGAACAAAGTCATCAATGCTGTGCAGCTTGACGTCACGCAGTACTGAGAATTTATCGACAGAGTCTGGTGAACATCACTGGAGTCTGTAAACGCACACAGAGCAGTGATGTAACACCCTGTTTAGCTTTTTATTTGAACAGATCGAGACCAGAGGACATTGCAGTGAGATAACCGGATCAGAAGTTGGTTCGTGAGGAAGTCGAACGCCCAGCGACTGTGTCCTCGTTTCCTCCTGTTAAACGCTCACTGGCTGCTGCAGAAAAAAACTCTTCCAGATTGATTTAATTGGCCTGTTATTCATCTGTTAATCTGGTTTAACAAAACAATAATCTGCAGATAATGTGCAGCCGAAGAGTGTTTTAAATTTTAAGAAAAAGACGGGACAATATAAATGCAAATCACAAGAAGCAAGGATTTTTAGGAGACTCTAATTTCTGCAACAGGTTCTTTATCAGTCTCTGGGTCATCAGTCAACTCTTCTTCTCAAAATGTGTCGGTCACAAAATGTTGATGTCAAAACCAACTTGAAAACAGCCTGAAAATGAAAGATATCAGGCTGACTTTATGATTCAGTGAAGCTCTTACTGATTACTTTTCTGATAACAAACATACTAAATGCACCAAATAATGCAAAGTAAAGTCTGTGTGTTTCACCCAAATTTAAGTTTTATGATCACTTTATCACCTAAAATTCTTTAACCCCAATAGAAACACAAGGAGGCGGGGCTTCACGCCTCTCAATCACCAAATTAGGAAGATTATTGGCAACATAAGCCCCTTTTTACTTTCTAATGGTGTTTTAGAGACACTGGTGCCAGCATATTTTTAACAACACATTAAGTCCATTGATACCAGCTGTTATTTTGGTTGTTTCCCAGTTTCTTGCTTACTCTGCTGTGACTCCAAGGTCAAGTAGATATATGCAGGCTTAAACTCTGAGGTCAAATGTCATTTCTCACTGGTAAGGCTACCTACGTGACCCTTTGCAGAATACTTGGTGTTCTGTGGTGCTGTTTTATGACTGTATAAGATGGTCTAATACAGTCATTCCCAAACTGTGGTCCGCAGACCACTAGTGGTCCGTGAGGGTACTGCAGGTGGTCCGTGGAAAGGCAAAATAAAATAATTTTTACCTTCATTTTACAGGGAAATTCCCATAAAAAAAATTAAAAGAATATGTAGGCCTATATTGATATAACATTTGCATTAAATTGTCAAGTTATTGTGCAATTACTAAAATAGACCAGTGGTGTTCGGCCGTGACGTTCAAGTTCAGTGTCGTTATGGATTGGTGGATAGCAACAGGTTCTCTGAAGAGAAAAGAGGCAGCCGTTGTGTGCAGTAAACTTTCTTTTAACAAGCCTGTTGCACACTGATGTGATGACTAGTTATAGTAGTGCTAGTAAGCCTATTTAGAGGTGCGGATTAATTCAGGTAAGACTGTGTGTAGACATTTTATTGTTTGTTATATTGTGTGTTATGAGGTGGTCCGCAAACTTTTTTTATTACAAATAGTGGTCCACACACACAAAAAGTTTGAAAAACCCTGGTCTAATAGACTCTTCTGATTGGTGTAACGTTCTATAAATCGTACAAAAACCACCTTGTCGTTCTAGTCTGGGCCCAGTAAAGACCTGGTTGAACTTTTCTAGCTTTTGCCTCTTTTTTGAGTCATTGATTTGTTGGTCCTACCAAAGAACACCATTACACCAGCCGTCCCAGATACCAGTAAATTATTTCTAGTTATGAAAAAAAGGTATCCCAGCATATCAATGATAAAGCAAACAGCAAATCATAAACCAGTCCTGAACAGAACTGTGCTCCACATCTGTCTCTGCACAAACAGTGTCTCCTTCAGTGGATTCAAAAAGAAACGTGTTCCCTCTGAACTGTAGGCCCAAGTTTCTCAGAAACAGATTCAAACCAACCAAGCAGCAGGTTGTGTCAGCAGCAGAAAATAAAAATTAAGTGTGTGGGAATTTGATTCAGTCCGTCTCTGTCTGATGCTGAAACAAGTAAATACCCCTCTAATACATATTAACACAACACGCCTTCTACTTTCTACTCAAGAGAAGACTTAATTCAACCAAAATGACATTGGTTCAAAGAAAACAGTCCCCTCCAAGGGGAGCAGAGGTCAGAGGTCTGTCAGCAGAGGTTTCGTTAACAACAGTCAAACACAGACAACATTACTACAGCAACGTCTTATGATCAGTAATCAACGTCTGGACACTTTGATCTAATCACTGAGACTGAAAAAACAATTGGAAACCTTTTGAGTTTTCAGTGTAAACAAGAGCAAACTGTCATTAAGTGGAAGAGAACACAGTCAAAATAAATGAGAACAAACACAAGGACCCTAGAGGTCAAAGTTCAGGGTCTGCAGCTGCTGGCAAGTGAGAGGCTGCTCAAGGATACGTCAGAGCAGAACAAAGATGAGCCCTTCAGCCACGCAGCTCCTTTTGGGCAGGTTTTATCTCTGTTTTTTCCTTGTGACTGCGGCCTGATTTAGAAACAAACCTCCCCTGAAGCTAACGACAAACCAAGGCCACATTTCTGCAGCAAGAGATTTAATGACTTAACAAAGAGTAGCATGGATGGACATTTATACAACAATTCTTTTATAATATTGTGCCATTTCCTTTTTTGGTCAGAAAATATAAAGTACATCCCTGAAGTACAAAGTACCTCGTCCTGCCACGATGCTCAGAACCATGTCCGAGAGCCGTTGTGCTCTGTGTCGAGTGTGTCGATAATTTGACTCTGTACGAGTCCAATAATTCCCACGTGCTCACACGCGTTGGAGTCCATTGTCAGACGCAGGCAGGACGCTCATTATCAACAGGAAACGCTCAGTGGGACGCAGTCTGCTTTGGTCCGAATCAGCAGAAAGTTCAAAGCTAATAAGTGCAGTTTAGTCAGGTCTGTGTGGATTTTCACAATGTGTTTTTGATCTAAAAGACTCATGTAGACGGTTTTAATAGGTAGTTTTAATGTTCGAGTCAAAGCCACACTTAAGGGGTTTTCACACCTGCACTGTTTGGTCTGTACTTTCAGGCTTTCCCATTTGGTTTAAACCAAATCTTCATTTGTGAAAGCTCCAGGACCGTGGTTCAGACCAAACAGAACCACGGTAGGGTTTGTTTGTGAAAAAGCATTTGGCAATAGTTCGAACTTTAGACCAAATGCAGGAAGTTAGGCCGCTAAAGCAAGAAGTAGAAGGAAAACGGGCAGTTAAGTTTTAAAACACATAAAACTCACAGATTACACTGTTTTGTGTTTTGTATGGCTCTATTTTTATCTCTACTCTACTGTAGATACTTCCTGTGCAACCGGCCGTTTCCTAATGGACGTTACAGTGATTTAAAACTTAAATGAAATTAATCTTATATTAATAACATCTATCTATAGGCCCTATTATATTTTTCCAGTTCAGATGTTAAATGAGCCTCTGCACCACAGTAAGAAAGAATTCAAAGATGATGATGCCTTTAAAAGTCTCAAAGCACCTTGTCATAAAAGTTTATTGTGTAAAATATTCATGAATTTAACTGAACTCTGATTGAACTTATGAAAACTTTCTCAGAGTGCTCTGAACTCACAATAACCTCATTTATAACAAACACCCGCAGCATTGATCGTCTCTTTCTATAAATACTCCCAGAGGATCGACGTCACACAGACCCACTTCGGTTCTTTCAGGACACTGGTTGTGCTGATAACGCAAATAGACAACAAATATTCTGATAAAAGGAGGCTTTCTATTCAGTTGTGTTAAACATTGAGTGAGAATCCTGGAGTTTGGTCCAAAGCAGCTGTTACTTCACTGAACGGCTCTGACAGATTAAATAAATACATCATTGGTTCAACCGAGCGTTGCGTAACTGCAGTTAATCAGACGATAACAGCACAAAGACATGACGGTTCCCTGCTCCGGAGGGAGAATTTAGTCAAAGCCACAGACGTTTGAAGAAATACAGCTATAAAATCCCACTTCCAGATGAAAAAACCTTGGGATAACATTTTGCAGACAAACAGTGAAAGCCATATGTAATACTTGAGCCCTCGTTTCCACTGGACCTGTTGAGTTTCTCCTGAAGAGGCTTGGTGTTTCCTCTGAGCTGTGACCAGAGAGAGACGACACACAAAAACACAAGAGATGTGTTTCTGTACGAGACAGAAATCATATTTGAAGTGGACTTTTAGAAACTAGGATGTGTGACTAAAGAGTAGAGGTACAGCTGCCTCAGGGAACATTCAATCGTTTCCAGTTTATTCCCATCTTTTTGAATATTTAATCCATAGAGCTGCAGCAGATTCCCATCATTTAGGGACTCAATATTTGAGGCACAGGTTCTGCTTGTGTTTATTTTAGTGGAGACAATGAAGCCAGAGCCATATTACACTGACTCTGTACAAAAGTACATTTGTCATTTTTTCTGTTTGAATATGACATTTATCCCAAAACAAAGTTACTTAAATTTTTCTTTGTTTGTTGTTTTTACTTTCTCCTTGCTCAATTGACGATTATCTCTCGTCCAATCAGCTGACAGCAGGGATTAGCTCCACCTTTTCCAAAGTGGTACAGTTAGCTTTTTCCCTTTTAGAGGAAACGCACCAGAACCGATCGATTCTGTGTTAATTCTGCTTTAAAGAATGGAGGACACTTGGTATTGTGGCAATCAATGATATGTAGGAAAAAGGTACAGGGAAATCCTTTTGTCAACTTCAAGAACAATATAGGTTTCCTTAGACACACTTTTTTAGATACTTACAAATTTAAAAGTAATTTTTTTTAACTCAATTCCTGAATATAAGAAAGGTTGGGGACCAGAAAATATTGTAAAAATTATCTTACAGTGGACAATTAGAAAAGAAAAAAAAATGTATTATTCATAAAACTGCTCTGGTGTATGGCCAGTTAGTCGCAGGGCAGACATTTAGAGAATGTGTTTTATATATGACAGCAAAACAAACTAACAAAAAACTGTCATTGCAAGTGTGTGTTACATTGAATTTTGTTTCATCATACAACTGCTTTTAACTCTGTTCCTCATTTATAAAACCACACACGTTCTTTTTTAGTACAGTTTCCATTCATTTACATAAATTCACTTCTGGTTTTGTCTATTATCCCACAAAAAATGAGAAATGAGGAAGCACTTTGACCAATACTCACTTCACTTCACACTTCAAAATAAAGTTGTGTAAATCATTCTATGAAGACATTCTTGCAAGACTATACGTAGGGATTCAAAACTACTGTTTTTTTTTTATCTAACTTCTTTCTAGTTATCTTAACATGTGTGTGTAAAAGTAACTTATAAAGACAAAAAGTGTAGTCTTTTGTAGTTTGTCTAGTTTTTGATGGTTTAGCACAATAAAAGTAAATGTAAACTTAGTGTCTGTTAAGTCTTTATTTTGACTAAAAAAATATTTAAACTACCTTGAAACCTTGGACGGTTGAAAACACTTGCACTTATAGTAGTTTTAAAAGTTGTAAAAACCTTGTTATTTTGTTCTAAAAGTGTGTTTTCACTAGCCTCAGTAGCAGACATTCATAACACAAACCCACAGAGTCATTGCTCCTGTCTGTTTCTCCAAACTGGGGTTGACAATAACCTACTGTAGAGAAAACGTTACCATCACTATGGATCTCTTTTATAAACTACTGGACTGTCCCTTCAAGATAAATGTATAAAACGCCTACATAAAGAGGCCTGCGTGATCCCCTTCCAGGTAAACACCAGTTTCCCGGGTTGAACTCACCTTGATGGGGCATGGTGATGGTGTCGTTGGGGTTAGCAGACCCCAAGTTGAAGATAACCACCGCCGAAGCGTTTTGAGCTGCTGCGTGGCGGATTTTGTCTTTATAGGAGCAGTTTCCATGTGGTATGAGCGCAATCCAGGGCCCGGCCTGAGCGGGCACTGAGAAGCGTCCGTTGGGGTCGCAGGCCAGGCGGTCATGCGGGGACGCGGGCAGGACTAACACTCCTTTGGCGTCGCGTTTGGACGAGTGCTCCCCGTAACGTCCGCACTCCGTCTTCTCCATCCGCAGGTCCGAGGTGACCGGGTCCGTGTAGGTGATATTCACAAAGGCGGTGTACCACTCCTCCCGCTCGGCCACGGTAAAGTCCAAACACAGCAGGTGGACGAAGCAGAAGGACAGGAGCCACGTCGAGAGCGCCAGGCTGCGGCAGGCCGCCACCAGCGAGCCCGGGGCCATGATGGAGCTCCCCCGGCCGCACAGCCAGTCGCTCTGTCACTCGGTTGCTTCCAAAGACTCTTACCTAACTTACTCCACCATTTTAATCCCAACAGCTAAAAAAAACCTTAAATCCGCACCCACTCCTGTTTTCTCCAGGGGGTTTCAGCCGCTCCCCGCTCCACCGTCAGTCGTCTGCATTTCCAAAAAAATAATAAACACCCACAGGAACAGCCTGCGCCAAACGAGCTCCGAAATACGAAGTTAACCGCATGCAAATCACCGAAAAACACCAGCGAAGTAAACCTTCGAGCAGCGTTTTCCTCCTCAACACAGACAGCGTATAAATTGAATATTAAAGGTTCATTGTTTTGACTGGGCCTGAACGCTCTGCTGGCAAGTTAGCATCGTTAGTATTAACAACTTCCGGTTTAACTCCGTCCAAAAAAGCCTTCTCAATCATTTGAATCCTCTATTATTCCTATTTAAATTAGTATATGACACAAATAATAAAAAGTTAAAAGTACTCGCGTAACAATTAACCCGCATAATATATATTTTAAACGTGTTTTGCATTAAAAAAAAGAAGTAAGCTTGGATTTATTTTGAAGGAATCGCGTCTTTGTTGCCTTCGTCTTTTTCACGAAAACTTGAGCTGTGAGTATTGTTCTAAACAGCGACGCCAAGCGGCGCGGCAGAGCAACTGTCAACCACAGAATACAGTACGGTGTTGTGTAGTAATTGGCTTCTGTTTTTTTTTTTTATTAAAATGTGTCCGATGCAGGTTTTTAACGCTTTCTACAACATTTATCTGCATATTTATGTCGTGGCCTGAATTAAAGTAACTTGTATTGAGATCAACCTATGGTCTCAAACCTTTCAGACCACACAACATTGGAAAACACAAGTCAAACCAGTCTGACCCCTTCACACTGATCACCTGACTTCTCCAGTGCGTTCGACACTATCAGGCCAGAGCCGCTGGCTGAGAAGCTGGAAGTGATGCAGGTAGATGCCCCCCTGGTGTCCTGGATTGTGGATTACCTCACTGGCAGACCACAGTATGTGCGGCTGCAGAGCTGTGTGTCTGACACTGTCATTAGAAACACCGGGGTGCCGCAGGGGACAGTCCTCTCTCCTTTCCTCTTCACCCTACACCACAGACTTCAACTACTGCACAGAGTCCTGCCACCTTCAGAAGTTCTCTGACGACTCTGCAGTGGTTGGTTGCATCAGCGGTGATGACGAGAAGGAGTACAGGACTGTTGTGGATAACTTTGTCACCTGGAGCAAGAAGCTCAATGTGATAAAGACTAAGGACCTGGTGGTGGACCAGAGGAGGACTAAAGCTGCTGTGTTGTACAATATTAAGTGCACTTGTAAACTGTACATCATGTGAATATGTAAATATGTGAATATGTATCATGTGAATATGTAAATAGACTGTTCATTGTTTGTTAGGGATATCATAGTTTATAGTTATGTTATATCTACTTAAAAAATAAACTTCTATTCTTGCACTGGTCGGTTGCATGTTTGTAACAAAAAGAATTTCCCCTTGGGGATGAATAAAAGTAATTCTGATTCTGATTCTGAAAATGTTTAGTTTTAACTTTAAATAAATCCATGAAAAAATTATGTTCACATGAGAACATCCTAAATATTACTTTTATTTTACAGGCTTTGATCGTTACTGCTTCTAGAGAAATGATTTAGATGAAGACAAAAATAGATTTTTTTAAGATGCTTTTATTAAATAAATATTATATATTATTCTGATTTAAACCTCTCTGTTGTTGGTCTTTGCTGCTCCTTAGTTCACTTTGTGACTTTGGTAAAACTTACTTAATGCAGTAAGTGTCTCTCAGTTTAATTCTTCTCTCTTTTCCTCCTTCTGCTCCTACAGACTGAGCTGAAAGACACTGCATTTCTACTTTAGTTTTTCCTCTTTGTTTCCTTTTAGAGTTAAAGGGATGTTGGAGGCTGTGGTAAATCTTTGAGGCTCCACTTTCGTTTCTCACATTTTATTTAATCTTGACTAGTTTCGGTCCAGATTAATATTTAACTCCCTTTCCTCTGATACATCTGTTTACACCAACATAAGTCAGGCTTGTAAAGGTAATTTCCTCAGAGACTCGTGTGCACCACTAGAGGGAGCCAGAGGTACATGTAACAGTCTGAGAGCCACACAACCTCAGAAACATGTTTGTAACTCTGTACATACATAATATATATATATATATGTGTATATATATATATATATATATATATATATATATATATATATATATATATATATATATATATATATATTTATATATATATATATATATCTATATCTATATCTATCTATATATATATATATATAAATATATATAAATAAATACACAGTGCTTAAAAGATAAATTACACTGAAGGGTATTATTCTGTGCATGAATCAGAAACACAGTGTTAAGTCTGAGTGTGTCCGTAGCTGCCCTTTGGTGGTTTGTACAGTTTGGGAAACGTCAGGAGCTGGACGCTGCTGAAGGCAAACTTCCTGCAGCCAATGTTTTTCTGCACGTTCTCCATCCTGCATCCTTCTCTGAAACAAACAGAGATATATTTTAAAAAAGAACACAAACTCCAGTTTATTACACACACCAGAGTGTTGGATCTGTAAAGGTTTTAGTTGGACTTGAACAGGTTTAGGATGGATTTAAACCGTTTTCAGAGGTATTTGAACACGTTTTAGTTGGATCTGAACAGGTTTTAGTTGGATTTCTACAGGGGTTAGTTGTATTTCAACAGGCTTTAGATGGATTTGAACAGGTTTTAGATGGATTTGACAGGTTTTAGATGGATTTGAACAGGTTTTAGATGGATTTGACAGGTTTTAGATGGATTTGAACAGGTTTTAGTTGTATTTTTATAGGGGTTAGTTGTATTTCAACAAGTTTTAGTTGGATTTGAACAGGTTTAAGATGGATTTGAACAAGTTTTAGTTGGATCTGAACAGGTTTTAGTTGGATTTCAACAGGTTTTAGATGGATTTGAACAGGATTTAGTTGGATTTCAACAGGTTTTAGATGGATTTGAACAGGTTTTAGTTGGATTTGAACAGGTTTTAGATGGATTTAAACAGGTTTTAGATGGATTTGAACAGGTTTTAGTTGTATTTGAACAGGTTTTAGGTGGATTTGAACAGGCTTTAGATGGATTTAAACAAGTTTTAGGTGGATTTGAACAGGTTTTAGTTGTATTTCTACAGGGGTTAGTTATATTTCAACAGGTTTTAGTTGGATTTGAACAGGTTTTAGATGAATTTCAACAGGTTTTAGTTGGATTTGAACAGGTTTTAGATGAATTTCAACAGGTTTTGAACAGGTTTAAGATAGATTTGAACAGGTTTAAACTGAATTTGAACAGGTTTAGGTTGTGTATGCTCATTTGTTTAAATTGCACAATTACAGGATTTTGTTAAACTCGTTAAACCCACAGAAACACAGACTCAAGCCTCGGCGTCCGGTCTGAAGCTTCACTGGTATTTGTCGAGCAGCAGCACCAGACTGAAGATAAGCCACAGAACTAAAAGATGAGAGGTGACCAGCAGAAAGACGACAGGATACAGGTGTCGTCTGGGGGCTTTAGGGGCCAGACACCGAAGCCCAGAGGGACACTCCACAGAGACAGCGAGGCCCGAGCGGGAATAACAGCCCAGTATCTGCCCCCAGGACCGGCGAGAGCTGAGGACAGCCACCAGGGGGAGTAAAGGGCAGTAGCGATAGAAAGAGAAAAAATAATGTGGAAGAGGAAGGATTGGAAGAAAAGAAAAAGAAGAAAAACAGAAATCAAGGTTAGAAAAGAAAAGAAAGAAGATTGTCAAGAGTAATAGCACAATGAAAAAATAGAAGCTAAGATGAGATAGGACTTGATTGATCCTTCAGTGGGAAAAAGCAGATAACGGAAAATGACAGATGCAGCATAAAATAATAGTTCTGTTTATTGTAAAAAGGAAACTTTAATAGTAGATTGTCAACTTATTTTACCAAGTGACCACATGTTGAATCATAGCCTACTGCAGCATCTTTAAATCTTTGTTAATTTAGTTTTAGGTCATTGTTATTAATATTCTTATTTGTAGGCTGTACGTGGAGTAAGTACTTTCTCATGGCGTCCAGAGCGGTGCTGAAGTGCTGCTGGCTCAGTCCATGCTCCTCTTTTAGAATCACACACTGCTCTAACGTCACAGACATCGCAGTTCGGTCTTTGGCGCTTTTACAGCTCGTCAGACGTACGCCATTCACGCTGCGACAAATCTGGAACGACAACATTGAATCCTTTCATCGTCACACAAACACAGTCACGCTATAGCAACAGTGGGTTGTCTTACATCAGCAGCGAGCCGCAAAACCTCCACGTTCTTCTTTTTTTTTGACTCCACACAAAGATCCAGAGACAATAACAAGTCTGGAAGTGACTCTATTTCAGCTGCAAGGAACAGACAGAGATGAATAAATGTAAGAATAATAGGAGTGTATGATTCATCTACAGATACAGAGGTGGTGAATAATTCTGACCCATTTGAGGCACTTTGTTTCGGAGTTTGTCGCAGTAAACTTTGAGCCGGTCACAGCTCTCCTGGTTGAGTCTTTCCTGCAGTGTAATGTCTCCAAAACTGAAATAAACAGCAGTGGAATCCAAATATCAGTGTCTTTTGTACATTTAAACACGTACAAAGGAAAGTGTATGTGTTGAACCACTTTTTAAAGGTTTTGAGGATCATCTTGAGTAAATTTTATTTTCGGTTTTTCATACATAAATCAGGATTAACCACGGTTTATATGTTCGTATCCTGTTTTTATTTTAACGATATGCCAATATACATTTATTTGGAGGAAGGTTGTTTTACTTAAAAATGAAAAATGCATCTAAAGCCAGCCCAAGTTGGAAAAGAGCTAGGGTCATTATATCATAACACTGTGAATGAATGCAGTAGGAAAGACCACGATCTAAAAGCTACACACATTGGCCTCATGCTTTATAAGGGCCTATTGTTTTTGCTCAAATTATTTATTTATTTATTTATTTTTCTTTTTCTGCTAAATGATCCTTAATTTGACTCAGTAAACATGCACAAAAAGTCATTTTTATTTGTCCCAGAATTCAAGGCCGGCGAAAAATTTATGTCCCCGAAAAAAAAATACGAAAAATGACTCAGTGGCGACCCCTAGAAATGTCAAAATACATTGGGCCTATAGAAAGTGAAAGTAAATTTTTCCAATGTAGAAATACAAAACTTGGACACCTCAGGGCAAACAGAAAAGTCTATGACAGCCACACCTTAAACTCAACAGGAAGTCCGCCATGTGGGGTGAAACGCACGACCACCAAAATTGCACCCCTCGCGCAAAAAGATATACATCATTGTGTTTTAATCTAAATGGCCCCAAATTTGGTGAGTATCATCTAGACACGTGTGCCAACCAAAGTTGTGACTAGTTTGTCATAGAGACATGAAATTTGGTACACACAACTCTTATGTTATGACGAGCATAAAAGCCAATGACAACCACCCCCTATCTATAAATGTGTTGCCATAGCAATGTTCCAAATATGTGGAAAAAGTTAATTGGAAGTAAAAATTTTAGTTTGTTGTAGGCAAATGAAACTTGGTACACACATCCACCATGGGCTTATGCACAAAAAAGCCATTGGGGACCACACCCTATCACACACGGGAAGGCGGCCATTTTCAATTGAAGATGTGAACCAACTTAGAATACACCTCTTTTTTAAAAGAACACAGAAAATAGCTGCTTCATTCCACAGACACCAAACTTGGGCAAAATGAGCTAAACACATGTGTGTTTAATAGACAGGCGTTTTTCTTGACGTTTTTGCTCGAGTTATATATTTTTTCAATTATATTTTTTCTTCAAAATGATCCTCAATTTGCCCCAGTAAACGTGCAACTAAAAGTCATTTTTATTGGTCCCAGACTTGAAGCCCGGCAAAAAATTATGTATTTGAAGTCCCCGAGGAAAAAGAATGAAAAATGACTCAGTGGCGACCCCTGGAAAATGAAAATACATTGTGCCTATGGAAAGTGAAAGTAAATCTTTTCAAATGTAGAAATACAAAACTTGGTACATCCATAGAACACCTCAGGGCAAACAGAAAAGTTTATTACAGCCATATCGTAAACTCAACAGGAAATCTACTATGTTGAGTGGAATGCGTGACCACCTAAATCACACCCCTTGTGCTAAAGGCTTTTTATCTAAACAGCTCCAAATTTGGTGAGTATCATCTAGACACGTGTGCCAAAAAAGTTATCAATTTGTTTTTTGATTCATTTGTGGCTGTGGTCGTTAATGAGTCTGTGAAGAGGCAGCCATTTCTTTGGGAAATAAATGCCATTTCCCAATTGCCAGGATCCTTCCTTTAGAGGAGGCCCCTCCAGAGCCAAGGCTAGAGTCTTAGAAAACTCCTCAGAATCCTTTGGAACTTGTAAACTTGTACTTTTAGACAAGTTATATTTACATTTTGTCTTTTTAAACAGGGGGGTGCAGCGATTCCTGAGTCATCTCAAATCTCCAGCCAGTACTTTGTTTTTCTCGCCTTAGCCCAAGCATAATCTATTATGTTCAAAGGTTCAGACAGCTCCCAGGAAAACCAGGGATTGTGGAGACCTTTAACTCTAAATTACAAGGTGGTGTAGCAGGCCCCAGCAGTAGCACAGGCCCGGTTATTTGACATTACGAAAGCACGAAATGCAATCCTCCGAGTGCATGTATCTCCACGGTCTCAAGGGAGGCGAGGGCCTTTATTGCCGCTTGCGGCTTTAATTATAATTGTAATGTTATGTTAATGCAGCCCATGGGTTAAATTATTTGGTTTGAGATGTGTTTTCACCTCTTGGCCATGCTCTGCTTCTGGTTGATGCCAATGTTAAAGAAAACTGGGTGAAGTTGAATCAAATGTCCATCTTTTAGTTCTTGTGGCAACAAGGCAAAGTTCTCAGAAGGCAGCGGCACATTTACAACCAAACTGTCCCTAAACAAAGACAGAATACAATCTGAATATAATTACATTAAATTAACACTATTAGTTGCTCTAATCCAATAATCCAAGAGCGTTTCTCACCATGTCCCGGTCAGTGTCGGCAAGAGGTCATCTGATTGGTCGGGTTTTGCTTTAATCAAAGTAAATGCCACTTGATTGAGGTCGGCCACGCTCACCTCCATGTCCTCGAGCATCCCCAGCTCACTGGCTGAAAAAAAAAAAAGAATAGGAATTTCAAAATCAGGCTGAAATGTAAAGTTTTTGTTTTTAGTTTAATATAATTGGGATGTTCGTACAGAAAGTGCTGATCAAACACTCGAACTGAGCCAGGACCCCCACTGAGTGGAGCTGTCGCAGGAAGTTGGCGTCTTCCAAACCTCTGTAAAGTTTCAAAATAAAACCACACACCACGGCTGAGAGCTGGAAGACAGGAAACACAGGGTTTGTGAAAAAAAGTTTTGTGTTTTTCATATGATAGTTTCCTAAATAAAACACACTAAGTAACACTGAACAAACGTGTGACATTCAAATAAAACCTGTTTATATCCAACTAGAACCATGTCAAATCCAACTTAAACTGAATAAATTAACCTAAAAACCCCTGCCTTTCAAGTGTTGGACATTGGTTCAAATCCTGGTGGGTTCAACAACAGCTGGTCCCGAGATAAATGGAAAGGGTTGTGTCAAGAAAGTAATCCGGCAATAAACAATTACCCAAACTAAACGTTCAAATGATTCTCTGTGACAAGCCCTAAAGCAGCCGAAACTCTTAACGGGAATCATCACAATAAACGACAGGATGAATGAATGAATATTTTTATCTTACGGCTTGACTGAAGACAGCGTGGCGTCTCTGGACGAGCGGCACAGATCCCTGTCCCACTGTGGCTGCCGCCGCCCCCTGCAGCACCACAAACGTCATGGCAGCGCTGGCCTTTGCCACCGCTTCACGAACACAGTCCCTCAGGGTCACTACCAGAGGAAGCAGCTGCTCCTGCCATGACGACACAGACGCAGACGATGGAGAAGAGGCAACACCTGTGGCATAAATGTAAGTTCAACATGAATTACTCCATGTGATGGTTTTGATGGTAAATGCAAAGATTGACCTCCCACCGGTGTTGTAACAGTTTAAGTCCTGTTGACCAGACGGTGTCGGAGCCTCTTTCCCTTTGAGACGGTCCACCATCGCGATAATGCAGTGCAGGCTTTTACCGACATTCCCCCACATCGTGTCCTGGATCGAGACAAGAGGGAAAAACACAAGGAATACAGCTGTTTTCTAATTATAAGAAAGTTTAATTTAGATTTGCAAAAGGAATAATTGCATTTAAGGTTCTGACATAGTAACCTTTGTGTTGCCAAGTCAATATATGAAAAAGCTTCTCATTATTTTGACGACCTGAAAGTAGCATCCGTAGACCTTCTGTTTTATCCAAAATTTAACTTCAAACCAAACTCACCCACTCCTCTACGTCGTACTCGTCCACAGCTTGGGTCACCTCTAGTTGCCCTGCTGAAGGCCATCTGTTTTCCAGTTGCCCCACTAAAGACCGTCTGTTGTCCAGTTGCCCCGCTGAATTACGTCTCCCCTGATTGGGCGCAGAGTGTGTGGTTTTGCCGTTACAAGCGTAGACGCAGCGGGAAAAGCGGTGTTTGTGAAGATCCAAAAGGGAGCTCTTCACCAACTCGTCTGTGAGCGCGTGGATGAACTCTTCGGTCTGAACGAGACAAAATAAAGTCAGTGTTTTGAGGTTTTTGTTATGTTTTGTTATGAGTCTGTCTGTGCAGTGTCCTCACCTGTTGAGTCAAAGTGTCTAAGACTTTCTGGAGCCGGACAGTGTTGACCTCCAGAGACACAGCCAGCAGCTCCTCGGCGAGTCCGAAAATGAGAGGCTGTAACCGGGCCACGCTCGCCAGCAGCTCCCTGGCCTTAGTGCGCTCCTCCTGAGAATACGACACAAAGCTGAGGAAAACAGAAACAGAAAGGATCTTTACTGCCAATTCTAACACTTATAGCTGGAAACGAATGACAATGGATTAAGCTAGAAGACTGTTACAGCCACGTTTTTGCAGTTTCCAGTCAGACCTGTCTCAAACTGTGTACAAACTGACTCACTTCCTGTTTGAAACGCAAAACTTCACGTCCTTCTGACTTCAGTGTTTTACCATGATTTTGTTTTAAGGGCAGTTGTTCAAAGTTGCAGACTCAAAGGTTTAGAGTACGTTTTGAGTTGATAAAACCAAACCAAGTCTTGCAAGTCTTCAACAGCTCATGTCTCCTTTCTCTGGTGAACATTATTAGTGTCTTTATTTTCTGCAACAGTCCCTACAGAGAATATTTAAGCAGCTTTGGTAGAGGAAACTATTATCATTTTCCAATATAGCTACATTTAACATTGTTCAAATTAAATTAATCAAATTATTTGTGTTATTGCCTGGCTTTATCTTTGCTTCGTAGAGCCCCCCTGACCCCTGCTCCTCCCACTTCCTGCTGATATTAACATTTTATTTACCAGAGATCACGTTTGTCGGCTTTACGTGCACTCCGTCGACTCCGAATGATTCTACACAGCTCTTTGCATTCGTGTTAATCTACAATACAGCTCCACTAATCCCCCAAAGAGCAGAGATTATCAGGATTAACCCATGAATATGACGGGTGGATGGATGAGAGAAATTAAAAGTGAGAGTTACTGGAGCAGAAGAACCGATAGAAAATGGATAGATTCAAAATTAAGTCTAGACCTGTTTCTGTGAGTGGTGTTTTTGGAGAGGAGTCGTTTTAATCCTCCCTGTTTGAAGCCCTGGTGGTGATCGGACGGAGCTCCCACTGTTATCACTTCGTACCAAACACCTGCAAAAAACATGGAGACTTTTTAGATCTCATTTTTATAAACTACAGACATGTAGGCATTACATTTCAAAATGTCTCACTTTCAACATTTGATATGTTATCTATGTTGTTTTCTGAATAAAATATAAACATTTGAATCTTCCACATCATTGCATTCTGTTTTTATTCACAATTTAACCCATGCACATCCATGCACATCCAGAGCAAACCTGAAGAGGGGCATCAAAAAGGCCAAGCACTGCTACAAGCTGAAGATAGAGGGACAGTTCTCCAACTCTGACCCTCGACGCATGTGGCAGGGCATCCAGGCCATCAGTGACTACAAACCCACCCACTCCACCCCTGCAGCCACCGATGTCAACTTCCTGAATGAGCTAAATGACTTTTATGCTCGCTTTGAAAGAGACAACAGAGAAACTGCAACCAAGCTCAAACCCTCAGTTGACCACCCTCCATTCACACTCTCATCCACTGATGTCTGCAAAGCACTGAGCCGGATCAGCACACACAAGGCTGCTGGACCAGACAACATCCCTGGTCGTGTTCTCAGGGCATGTGCGGAGCAGCTCGCTGGGGTTTTTACAGACATTTTCAACCTGTCTCTTGCCCAAGCAGCTGTACCAACATGCTTCAAATGCACTTCCATTGTGCCAGTGCCAAAACACTCTAGTCCAAGGTGCCCCAACGACTACGCCTGTAGCACTCACACCCATCATCATGAAGTGCTTTGAGCGCTGATCCTGGAACACCTAAAAGACCCCATACCACCCACATTGGACCCGCATCAGTTTGCTTACCGCAGCAATAGGAGCACAGAGGATGCAGTTGCTATGGCACTGCACTCTGTGCTCACCCACCTGGACAATAAGAACTCTTATGCACGTATGCTGTTTGTTGACTTCAGCTCAGCATTCAACACTATCATCCCGACCAAGTTAATAGCCAAACTTGAAGACTTGGGCATCAATACCTCACTCTGCAACTGGATTCTGGACTTCCTGACCAACAGACCCCAGAATGTCCGATCTGGATCCACCTGCTCCACATCCATCACACTTAACACTGGTGTACCACAGGGCTGTGTGCTAAGCCCATTTCTCTACTCCCTCTTCACCTCCGACTGCAAGCCTGTGTTTGGAACTAATGCCATCGTCAAGTTTGCAGACGACACTACAGTGATTGGTCTCATCAGCAACAACGATGAGACTGCCTACAGGGAAGAGATCCAGCACCTGTCCACATGGTGCAACGAAAATAATCTGCTCCTCAACACCACCAAAACGAAGGAGCTCATCGTGGACTTCAGGAAAGAGTCTAGAAGCACTCACGACACCATCCACATCAATGGAATGGACGTTGAGCGTGTCTCCAGCTTCAAGTTCCTGGGGACCCACATCTCGGCTGACATGACCTGGACAACCAACACCTCCAGCCTGGTCAAGAAGGCTCACCAGCGCCTCTTCTTCCTGAGGACACTGAGGAAGAACCAGCTCTCCTCGGCCATCCTGACGAACTGTGTCACAGTGTGGTATGGGTGCTGCTCTGTCGCGGAGCGCAAGGCATTGCAGCGGGTGGTGAAAACTGCCCAACGCATCACAGGGACTCCACTTCCTGCAATCGAAAACATCCAGAGGAAACGCTGTCTGCGTCGAGCTCGCAGCATCCTTAAGGACTCCTCTCACCTAGCCCACAGACTGTTCTCCCTCCTCCCCTCCGGCAGGCGTTTCAGGTGCCTCCGGACTAGAACCAGCAGACTAAAGAACA